>APFE030711307.1:11855-25660 GCA_000404065.3 Pinus taeda
GAGGGATCCAATAAAAATACCAGTTGCCATAAATAAGATGACCCACATGGAGTTTGGCCCTAGTTGCCAATTTTAACACTCCCTCTCAACTAGGGAGAACTCCATCCATTGATCCATATGTTTGACTATACTATCTCTACCATCAGTGCCCTACAATGCTCTACTTCTACCTTACCTAGCTCTGCTCAGCTCTGCTCATCTCTGCTCAGCTCTACTAGCTCTACTCAACTATGCTATCTCTACTAGTTTTGCTAAGCTCTGCTGAACCATGAAGAAGAAGAATAAATCGAGAATGTCTCATACCATCCTCCACTGTCCCAAAGTCAGCTGGAGTGTGTACCACTTTTACTGGTCCCAGACCAATCCTCTACTGACCTGAAGTCAGTTTCAGAGGGTGTACCACTCTCACTGGTCCCATACCAGTACCATTGATCCCATATCAATGAAGGTCATCCTAGCATAGGGAGTACGGTAGATACAACGATGCATCCATCGGTACTACTGTGGTCCCTATCCTCAATTCCCTGCTCATTGATAAGATGAGAGGTACTTCCCACGAGTCCTAGATTGCATGGGTAGGATGCCTCGACATGAGAACTAATCATCCTGTCCACAAGAGAGTGAATCATCCTATCCAGTGGATGCCATGGAGAACTAATCATCCTGGCCTACAGGAGAATGAATCATCCTATTCCAGAGTCGCCATGGGGTGTCACAGGGGAAGGTTGAACCTTTTATCCTATACAAAGTGCACCAACAAGGGATGATGAGTCACCCTGTGGTCATATGTCGCTCCAGTAAGTACCCCAAGCCCCCAGAGCTCCCAAAGCTCAATGTATGCAACATGCAAGACCCTTTTGCAATGGTCTCTTGATGACTCCAAGTCATTTGGGAAAATCACAGATTTGATCTTTCCCCCGGGGCTTTGACAAAGTGTAGCGACCTGTACATCGTCTCACAGTGATGGAGCTTCCTTGCTTATTGACTTACCATATCCCAGATAAGGTAGTATCTGATGTTTATCTGCTGGAGCAATCATCGAATACTGGATTCCTCAATAATCGAATCCTACCTCTGGTTTTAACAAAGAATCACAGTGGTATTCATCATGTGTACAAACAACTCACTGAAGAGCTTCTCCAACCAGGAAGCTTCATATGAGGTCATACTCGTAGTTATGTATCCGGTCTCGGCGTTGCTTATAACAACCGACTTCTGCTTCCTACTCATCCATGATATCAAAGCAGAATCCAAAGAGAACTAGCACTAAGAAGTGCTCTAATGATCCTCCACACTGCTTGCCCAATTAGCATTAGAATAATCATGCAGTCTCATATTTTCGGCAATGTATCTCAATCCATGAGAGATTGTGCCCCGAAGATATTTCAGAATATTCTTGGCACCAATCTAGTGAGGCTCAACCAAATATGAGCTCACCATGCTAACTGTAAAACATATGTCTGGACGGAAGTTCACTAAGAACATCAATGTGAATGAGTTTATGAAACTCAGAGGCATTTCCCAAATCTAGTTCAACATCATCACATTATAACTTCTGAAAGTTAAGATCCTTGAGGTAGTCACGGGCTTGCAGTTCACCATTCCACATCTGGAATCCAACTCCCTCTTACTTTTGCAAGTGAGAGGGTTTGCACCTATTTGAAATAGGTCATCCTTAGAAGGTGCTAGTATGAGAGGTCTATCATCAACAACCTTCAAACAATGGTTTGGATCAACTTCACTCTTAGTGAATCTCAACTTCATCTGACAGCTATCAGTCCTCTCATACTACGCTTGGGGAATTTTGATTCAAGCCATAGAGGGCTTTCTTCCACCTGCATATGTGAGAAGCCTGATCATGAATCTCAAACCCCTAAGATTGTTCCAAACCTGTGGACTTGTTACATGAGGGGAATGGTCCCCTTGTAATATTTTCCTTCGATACATCTCAAACATGTACTTTCATGCTCTTTTTGAATTCAGGCATCCTTGCCACCATCTGACTCATAGACCTTTGGTGCTATATGTTAATGGACATGGTCCCCAGTAGACTTCCTGCAACTTGATACAACCCTGAACTCAAAAACATCTTTGAAAATTCGTACCTTTCCATCGATGAGTGCCACCCTGTAACCTTTGACTTCCATTGTTGAAATGGACACTAGGTTCTTCTTGTAATCAGGTACATGAAAGAGATTCTGTAAATGAATTGAGTTACCCTCATTCAATTTAGGGGTAACACTCCCTACACCCTTTCCGGGATAGGTGGCATCGGCTCCAAGTATAATCCCACAATAGTTTCCATCTCTACCAGATTAGAGAGAGCACCCTTCTATCCGATGAAGTTCCTTGAAGTACTATAATCCATAAGCTAGATTCCCAAAGAATCTGAAGAAGAGGGCCAATACAATATCTTATCAGAAACAACATTTGATTCTTCATACCTGGGGTTCCTTGCTTTCTCTGAAGAGTCGACCGTGTCCTTGGTGACCTGCATTACTTATCATTCCTCTGATAATTGAATATGTCCCTGGAAATATTGTTATCATCATCAAGTGATGCATCCCTGCCAGTCAGACACTCCTACGCATAATGGATGAAATTATTTCAACCAAGGCATCTGCCTTTGCTTCCACCCTTAGATCCGGACTTCCCAATGAAGTGATCTTTAGGTAGGCAATCAGAGACTTCCATTGCACCATACTGATAATATTCTTTGCTTCGACTTCACCCTCAATGAATTTGAAGAGAGATGAGGAATCCACTGATCCTTTCGTCCTTTCCCAACAGTCTTCGGTGATTGCTCTTTCACTCTTGCTTGGGCATTAGCTTCACCTCAGCTCTGATACCATGTTAAATTTAGGTATGTTCTATGCTTAGAGCAATTTATTTCAATTTTCATAGTTAGCTCCATATATTTTCCAGATTAGCAATCACATCAGCATTAAAGTAAATTGCAGATAGAACATAAACATACATCGCAGAAGACAAGCCAAGACAAGAGGACACAATATGTGACACTAGCCAGGGACAAACGCCAATGTGGGGAAACCCTTGATAAATTATTCTTCTATGTTCTTCAATAGTTCAACAGAGAAAGAGAGAGAAATAGTACATTTACATTGGAAGTCAACACTTTGACTTATTATATCTATATGTGATCATTTGAAGACATGCTACTTCAACTGATTCTCCAAGGTGACTCCTTCACCTATCATAGTGCAGCGTCTTGTCATCATGCTATACCTCACCTTGTTACATCCATCATCATAATGCCAGACCTCTTGCAGCTGCTATCCCAGTGTTTAGCACTATACTTGCTAATTTCCAAGCTTTACCATGCTTTCAGCTGTCCCATGTATAAGCTTGTTGTCCCATGTGTCATCATGCTTGTACCTTGCTGCTCCATTATGCTTGCTACCCCTTGCATGCTTGTTGTTCCTGCTATTGTGATGGTGACTAATTCAAATTGTTGAAATAGCCCTTAAATAGTCATCCAAACAATCCTTAATCTCAACAGCCTTCCTTGGTGTGAACCTTCTGCTTTCACGCTGAATTGTAAGGTATAATAAGACTCCAAAACTGCCCATGCTGTCCCTTGCTGTGGTGGTATGGCCTATGGCCTACCACACAACCTTGCTGTAGCTTTACAGCCCAAGTATCAAACCCAAAACATGCCTCTTCTAAATTTGTGGGAGCCTCCTTTACAACGATGACACTTCTCCTTCAAGACAACGTTGGACCTTTTCTAAGACAAATTTAGGCCTCTTCAAAACAAGCTTATATACCAACGCTATTCAACTCTTCCTTTTGACTGTAGTTAGGCATCATTATGACAGTAGCTAGGTCCTTGGTGGTGGTTAGATCCTTTCCTTGTTGCTGTGTATATACCTCCATGAATTATAGCCTAGGGAAATCTTAAGTGCTATGGCTAGGACTAGTGTTTAAGTCTCCTACTGACCTGCGTATAAGGCCCTCCTCTGTGCTGTGGATTAGGCTCCTCTCAACGATAGTTAGGGCCTCCTTTAGTCAATGGAATAGGGCTTCTTTAGACTGCGTATTGGAGCTCCCCAAGGCAGCAGATAGATCTCCTTGAATTTGTGGCTAGAGCTCTCCATTTGGCTATGACTAGGGCATCATCCTCTCTATGGTCATATTCACTGCAGCTAGGGCAACGTACTGCAACTAGGGCATCATCTTAGGCCAGTGTATACTCCTGGTGTCTCTTTCCTTCACCAAAAACCCAAAGACGTGGAGAGGAGGAGATCACATGAAGCGTATGTCTCCAAAATGACTTCAAGTCCTCTCCTATTTATACTAAAACATAGATGATGAATAGACATGACTATTGGGCTTTTGAGCCTACACAAGTTGCTAGCCGACTTGACAATTTGTCTTATAACACAAATAAATTCATATCTTCATAAATACTTATCGGAATCAGATGATATTTAGATCAATCCTACACCTCTCAATGATAGGGATCCAATAAAAATATCAGCTACTATAAATAAGATGACCCACATGGAGTTTGGACCTAGTTGCCAATTTTAACATGTCTTGATTGTTGATTGGATAAAAAGAATTTTCATATTATAATTGCAGTTTATGTGTGTTATTTTGGTCAATAATCTATATTTATTTTCATTTTCATTGTGTTTGACATTGAAAGGAAAAGAAAAGATTTTTTTTGGTTTCTTAACAATTTTTGAGTATTTTTTCTTTCATTTTTGTAAAACAATTCCCCCTCAAACGTTGGGGGTGGGGGTGCTGAATTGTGTATTAGTGTTAATCGCCTTTGAGTATCATCTCTTTTGATCTTTGAATTTTTCACCCAATTTCAGTTTGATTCCTCTTTTAATGAAATATCAGATTACATTTGATTCATTGGAAATTGTGCGTATATTACATTTTCATATTGTTCAGGCAGTTGTGCATAGATTACATTGCATGTTTTGGCATCTTTTAATGCTTTGAATTGAATTGGAATAGTGAAATTGAAATATTTGATTAAGATGTTTTGTTTGATGCATCATCGATTATTGCATTATTGTTTGTCTCTTCCTTCTCATAGTAGATCTTTATTGAAAAGCAAAAGTGTTCTTGTTATCATGCTAGTTGCATCATCGAGAATTCATGTGAATTCGTTCATGAGAATTGAAACTAA
Source organism: Pinus taeda (assembly GCA_000404065.3). Classification (NCBI taxonomy): domain Eukaryota; kingdom Viridiplantae; phylum Streptophyta; class Pinopsida; order Pinales; family Pinaceae; genus Pinus; species Pinus taeda. Next base: position 17,023 of record APFE030711307.1, read on the forward strand.
AACATAATTTAATATCAACTTAATGGACCTAAGGAGAATTTGGAATATCAATGAAAAACATAAAGGTCTATTATAGAGATGTGTTTCAACGTATTTAAATGTAGGAGTTGTCATTATTTGTCTGTGTTGCATTCTAGGGGTAGTCGGTACTCCACGTACGTAAGTATATCATACCATTCTCCATGAACCCTCGAGTATATCAGATGGTGCTCCACATATGAAAAGTATATTAGAATACTTCCTATCATACAAGATACATTAGACAACACTACTATTGAATGCGCTTCCACGTACCTCTAGGTATATTTTGGAAGTCCCCCATAGGTTGCTATCCTGCAATAGGTAACTGATTCGACCACCTTGTCTACTTTGATACAATGAAAAATACATTCGGGGAGATTTCCAACATGTTCTAGAAAATGCATATTGTAGTTCATAGCGAGTTGGTAAACCTTTTTCCTAGTTACCCCTTTTTTGTTTTATTTGTGTCTTTAATTTTTATATTCAATTAATTAATCGTGGAACAACATCCTCCTCGTGGAACAACTCCTTAGTGGATCTTAGATTGAGACTAATGGCGACAGTTCTTGAGTCTACCAGTCAAGGAAACCTCTTTGACATTAATCCTTGTCATTTTCCTTATTTTGGAAATATTGGTGCTCCTTATATGGCTATGTTGTCCCTTCACGGATTTACCATAGGTTTATTGGTATGGTTGTTTTCAACCTCCTTGGCTCCAAATGTCTCGGTTGCTTCGCCACCAAGTCCTCCACCTGAGTAACATCAACGTCAAGTCGATTCTCAAGTTGAACCTTTTACTTATTCCTCCATTGTCTCTTCCTCCCTTTCTTCTTCCTCGCCTGCGAAAGCTTTGATGCTAGTAACCAGCAGGCTAAGAAGAAGAAGAAGAAGCCAAATAAGTAAGGGGACAACAAAGCAACCATTGATATGAATGAAACTAATGTTGAGAAACCTTCAAAGACCCGTAAAGTCAAATTACCTTGCATGCTTTGTAAGGGTGATCACCTTCTTAGAGATTTCCCTAGTATTCCACAGGTATTAGAAGTATGGTCATCACATTAGCCCTTATCATCAACGTATGGAAATCATGTTGGAGATAAAAAATCAACTAGTGATAGTAAGGTCCACGAGAAAAATGGTATATTTAAGTTTCCATATAGGTTATGTGAAGGGAATCATCATATTCACATTTTTCCTTATATAGATGAAGCCTCAAAAGTGTTGGAAAACCTTACAACTTCTCAGCCATGACTTCTGGTTGGTTATTGAAATATTTCTCCCAATACTTCACTAGTTAATGAAGTAATTGACTCGAACCCATGTCTAGTCAATCCCACTCTCCCCGAATGTGAAACCCATGTGTCCATTCCCAACCAACCATTAGTTGAGAAAATGGTTGACTTGAATCCACATTCAATTGCTTGTACCTTTCCCATAGAGAGTGAGTTTCATACCACTCATGTTCTTCTTGTTTCCTAAGATCCTATTGAACAAGGGGAAATTTCTCTTGTTGTCATAGAACCTCCTCCAAGTAATGATGCATTTGGTCAAATCATTCCACATTTACAAGTAATTCAACCCATTTATAACATGCCATAGGTGCCAATTTGTCACTCTCTTCCAAGAATGACACAAATCCCACCAGGGAAACCATTAAAAGGAATACCCCAAGTTCCTATTGGTTAGAAAATTACAATGAAACAACCTTATCCATGCCAATATTTCCAAGGTCCAAATTCCCAACAATATCAAGGCTACCCAAACAATAAAAATAATAATGTGATTGGACGACTAGGAATAGGTTCTCCTAGTTATCTAAATAATTTGTATCAAGGTGGGATGGAAATTTCAATAGCCCAACCCATCCCATCCTATCTTGGATATCCCTCAATAGCAGTTAACCTTAACCCACAAGGTTACTGAGCTACCTAGGGGTCAGAGGAGAGTTCCTTTTCTTATGTCAAGCTTTTTAAAAAATGAAACAAGGTGTCATGATCAAAGTTTTTTTCGAGTGCCATGCTCATTGAAAGTGAAAAAAATCCCCTTTTTGGCAAGTCGAGTATTTCACTTGATCTCATAAATGAACCTTCATTCCATGCGCCTATTAGTAACTAGTAGTCTACCTAGGTGAATGAAATGAAGCTTGGGGGCATGTGCCTACAATTGCGTTATTATGTTGCGCGCATGAAAACCAATTCCAAGCATAGTTTCTACATGTTTCAAGCTTGTGTAAAAATGAAACCGCTTTCAAGCATAGTTTACATTGTTTCGATCTTGTGTAAAAATGAAACTATCTTCAAGAAATCTCAAGCATAGTTTGTCGTCATTTCAAGCTTCTGTAAAATGTAAACTACCTTCAACCACTCTCAAGCATATTTTTTTCTCGTTTCAAGCTTTTATAAAAATGAAACCTGTCCCATACTTCACCTTTCGTGATTGCCACTTTTTATCATCTAGTTTCTGTCAGATGAGACTTGGTTTTCTCTTTCCATCGTCACCATCTACTTGGTTGACCATACACGTTGACTTGGTTTTTTTACCCTTGCCTGGGGAACCATAGCAATGAGTGGCCTTAGTAGCCAACCTCTTGACCTCTACATGTTTTGAGCAGTTCCATCAGGACCAGAACCAATTGCTACCATTTATACCACTCGTTCCTCTATGAGGAGCATTGTTTTAGCTCTTTTCAGACTCCCAAAACATGAAAAGATTGTTGACCACTTTTCTTTTTGAATTTGTTAAAGTAAATGAAAATACATTTGTTGACTGCAAGTTAAAAAATTTTCCAGGCTGGGATATACTATTTACAAAAAAGGAATACTTTAGTTGAACATGACTAAAAGGTTCTCCTGAGTATTGTTTTATTCCTTTTCGGACTTGTTACCGCTCAACTAGCAGGGGTGCTAGGAGGGGATCCCACAGAGCGACTACTAGGTTAAGGGGAAACACTGGAGCAATAGCCTAATGTCACCTTAGCTAAGGCTCCCTACTCTTTACGAACTTCACTAATGGGAGGAGACCCAATATAAGGGGAATTACTAGGAAGGATGGATCAATGAAATGATAGAGTGATTCCTAAGACCTATTCATAAGAGAGGCTCAATTAGATAGCTTTCTTACTTCAAAATCAAGGTGATGGGCTCTCTAAAAGGGTTAAGAGGATTATTAAGCCTAGGTTTGAAGGATATTCCTTAACGAGGGGGTTCTTAGACCTAAGGATCCTTATGGATAAGAGGCTTCTGTGCAAAGTTGTAAGACCACACAAAGCTAAGTGGACCCAAAACTAGGTCAAGGGTATGGAGTTGATTAACCAATGAGGGGATTTACCTAATTAGGTTAGGGAATATGATCAAAGGACTAATTTTATTTTGAGGTGTGAATGCAATAATCCAATCGAGGACACTGACATAAATCAATCTAGGGCAAGAATTGGTCTTGTGGCTAGGGCGTGCTATATCTTGGGATTCCAAAATCGGATCAGATTGAAATTTGGAGGACCTCTAGAGAAAACCCCAATGCAATAATGGACCATAGATCAAAGTGATTGGATGGCTATAAAGAAATTTGATTGATGCCCTAAGTGGCCTATTAGCGCTAGGCCTAGAAAGAGAAGGAGAAGGTGAGAAAAATAATTGCTTAAGTGACCAACAATGGTTGGATCAGTGACTTGCCTTTGGGAGAGATGGAGTCAAGGTGAAGTTGTGATTTGGATTGACTATACCAAATTAAGGAGACATATAGACAACTTCACATGAAAATTAGGGCATGAGAGTAGCTTCCAGAAGATTTTACACTTCAATGCCCAAGAAATGATGGCTTATCAAGGTGAATTCAATGAAATTCTAGCAACATTCATTTGTTATACATGACACATGTAATATATGCAATAATATAATAGATACAAATTTCCACACGCAAATTAGAGGCAATTTCAAACCTAAATAGCGAAAAACCCAACAACATTCATGTGATAAGATAAAAGTAAAGAATAGACACGAAAATAAAACCTACATGTACAACGAGTATATCCAATCAGCAAATCAAGACAAAATTGAAGCTCCAAGATCAAGAAGATAATATCCAAACATCAAAATTCATCCATGAAACCAAACTCGTCCTCCAAAAGGAAATGTGAAATTCTCACAAGAGCTAGGAATCCCAAATCCAAGTGATGATGAAAGAAATGAAATAGCTCTCATCAATTTATATGATCTCTAAAGAGTTTGATTTGCATAATTAGGCCTAATTAAGCCCCAAATAATAAAATAATGTGCAATAATAACATCCATTGCTGACAATCCCACCAAGATAGCTCAATAACATAAAAATAAGCCTCTCAAGAGGGCAAATGATCAACATAAGGAGTTGTTGGGCCATTGAGAAGGCCTAATGAAGTCCAAAATGTGATATGGTGAGATAATGGACTCCAAACATAGTGGACAAGGGGTTGGCCCCTTGATTTCCAACCAAGTCACTATGGTGCTCCCAAGTGGGTGTGGGGGCACAATGAAATCCTCATGGGTCTCCAAGTGGATCGATAATGCCTGTAAACCATATGTAAGGGCTAGGATGATGACATAAGCCCTCCATTTGTTTCCTGCAATGAAACACATCCTCATCTGGACCCTGGAACCTTTTCCAAGTGTGTGGTACAAGTGTGAAGCCAACTAGGCATGGTGATCCAAGTGCATCATCCTCATCCAAATAGTGGAAAGTGAGTAATCTCTGAATGGTTTTGGGGATCCACAAAGTAATCTTTGCTATGGTGGAGGACCGTGGCTCTCAACACATACCCTACAAGTGCCAATGTGGCTCTCTGGAGGGCTTGGAACCCGTATAGGGAGACCAAACACCAAATGGAGACCCACCTACAATCCTACATAATATCTAGTGTATCCCCTTGCTCTCAAATACAACAAATCATTAGAATAATCAAGTAAAAGTGCTTACAAATCATGGAATCAATCGGGCAATTCATGGTGGAATGCCCTTACATAGTGCGCTTTGGAATGTACAAGTCTCCAAGCTTAATAAGGGGGGTAACCAAGGACCTTGTTAGGTAGTTTCAGCCTTTAAAGGGGGTGACATGTCCATGGTACATCGATCAGATGGTAGGTGGCAAGTGATATAGTCATGGAAAGAAGTGGGGATATTGGGACTTCTCTAGGCCAAATGTCATGGTACAACGGTAGCTACAATGAAGGAACCCACAAGGTTACTAAGATACCTAGGGGACGGAGGAGAGTTCCTTTTCTTGTGTCAAGCTCGTTAAAAAATGAAACAATGTCTTAGAGCAAAGTTCTTCTTCTTGTGTCAAGCTTGTTAAAAAATGAAACAAGGTGTCATGAGAAGAGTTCTTTTCCTATGTCAAGCTCATTAAAAAATGAAACAAATCTCCTTCTAATTCGAGTCTTTGGATAGATCTCACAGATGTCAAGTCTAGTCTTTCACTTGATCTCATAAATGAACCTTTATTCCATCTACCTATTAGTAACCAGTTTTCTACTTAGGTGAATGAAATGAAGCTTGGGGCAATGTGCCTAGAATTGTGTTATTATGTTGGGGGCATGAAAACCAATTCCAAGCATAGTTTCCACATGTTTTAAGCTTGTGTAAAAATGAAACCACTTTCAAGCATATTTTTCCATGTTTCAAGCTTGTGTAAAAATCAAACCATCTTAGATAAATATCGAGCATAGTTTGTCGTCATTTCAAGCTTATGTAAAAATGAAACTACCTTCAACCACTCTCAAGCATAGTTTTTCCTCATTTCAAGCTTGTGTAGAAATGAAACATATTCCATACTTTACCTTTCGTAATTTCCACTTTTTATCAGCCTTTTTCTGGTAGATGAGCCTTGGTTTTCTCTTTCCATTGTCACCATCAGCTTGATCGATCATATAACTTCATTTAATTTTTTTACCCTTTCCTGAGGAACCATTACAATGAGTGGTCTTATTAGCTAGCCTCTTGACCTATACATGTTTGGAGAAATTCCATCATGACTGGAACTAGTTGCTATCATTTATACCACTCGTTCTTCCAAGAGGAGTCCTCCTTCAAATATTTTCAGACTCACAAAACATGAAAATATTGTCGAGCACTTATATTTTCGAACTCATTAAAGTAATGAAAGGATGCTTGCCTAGTATAAGTTTAACACTTTTTTGGACTGGAATAGACTATTTGCAAAAAAGGAATACTTTAGTCAAACATGAATAAAAGGTTCTCCTGAGTATCGTTTTATGCCTTTTCAGACTTGTTACACCTCAAACTAGCAGGGGTCTTAGAAGGGGATCCTATAGAATGACTACTAGGTCAATGGGAAACAATGGAGCAATAGCCAACTGTCACGTCAGCTAATGCTCCCTACTCTTTATAGACTTTTCCCAATGGTAGGAGACTCGGTATAAGCGGAATGACTAGGAAGGATGGATCTGTGAAAGGATAGAGAGTAATTCCTAAGGCCTATTCATAAGAGAGGCTCAATTAGATAGCTTGCTTACTTCAAAATCAAGGTGACGGGCAACCTAGGAAGGGCTAGGAGGATTCTTGAGCCTAGGTTTGGAGGATATTCCTTGAAAAGGGGCTTCCTAGGCACAAGGATCCTTATGGATAAGAGACTTCTATGTAATCATTGTGGAAATGGAATTGCAAAGTTTCGGGATGACACAGAGCCAAGTGGACCCAAAACCAAGTCAAGGGTATGGAGTTGATCAACCAATGAGGGGATTGACCTAATTAGGGTAGGGAATAGGTTAAAGGACTAATTTTGTTTTGAGGTTTGAATGCAATGATCAAATTGAGGACACTAACCCAAATCAGTCTAGGGTAAGAATTTTTCTTGTGGCTAGGGTGTGCTATATCTCATAATTCCACCGTCAGATCAACTTGAAATTTGGAGCACCCATAGAGAAAACCGTTAGGCCCCTATAATACTAGTGTAACCCCTTATTGTCATTAGTACAACCCACTTATTATATTGATGTACCCATGTAGTGCCCATATTGCTACTATTGTGCCCCATAGAAGCCCACAATTGTTATTATTGTGCCCTTACATTATTATTATTATGTAGGTTCTGATTATGTTATGACCCCTTAGACTCCTATATATAGAGAGGAGGTCTTTTCATTTGAATCATCCAAGACTTGTTCATTTATGTAATGTAAAGGAGGTTTCTCCCTCAAATAGGCTGAATTCTAAGGCGTTGTTCTATCTCTTCTATCTTTTCTTGAGCTGGTTTCATAACATTTGGTATCAGAGCTTTGGATTCTAAGGTTTCGCTGCTCCAAACAGGTCATCGTGGAATTTTTTCTATAACTTTGTTTCTGCGATGTTTCAGAAGTTAAAAAAAAAAAACCATTTGAGAATACATCGCACTAAATCTCAGGTCCAAATTTCAGAGCTGTTCGCGCTATCTTTCTGGAGATATGAACTGAGGAAGTTGGTCCTTTTGCAGAATCTAGAATTACATTCAAAACAGGTGACCTGGGGAAAATTGTCATAACTTTCTCTCTGAGCATCAGATTGAAATTTCATAAGAAAGTATAGAAAAAGGATAGAATGTAGCTTGTTGTATATATTTTTCAGAGCCAAAAGTCAAAACAGGGACACATGGCACGTCGTACAAGTTCACTCTACTGAATAGTCTATAATCAAGTCACTGTGGGAGATTTGGCATAACTCTTTATTGGAGAATCCAATTGGGGTCAGACTGGTGGCATTGGAAAGAGGACACAGAGGAATACTACCAGTCATAGTTTCAGAACTTAAAGATCTGAAAGTACAAAGTTACAGTCATTTAAAGATTGAGCTCCTAAAATCAAGAAAAAGCAAGATGAGGAAGTTTGATGGCAAGGATAAGGTAAATTGGATACGTCAGATGGAGCAATATTTTGATCTACATGGTGTACCACTGTTACAAAAGGTATGTATTGCATCTTAATATTTAGAACCGGATCAATTTTTATGGTATAAAGGGCTTTGTTCTCGAAAAAAACTTGTTACATAGTCAATTTTCATGGAGGAAATGATAGCACATTATGAGGATACAAAGAGCAACACCTTCTTTAGAGCAACACCACAACAATTGGAAATAGTAAAAGAGCTTTGTTACATATTGGAAAGTAAAATTATGGCAACAAGGAAGTCTACCCCTCACAACTATAAAGATGGAAGTGTTGTTTCTCCTAGCCTTCCACAACCTACAAGGGTTACACCACAACAATTGGAAGAAAAAAGAGAAAAAGGTCTTTGTTACAATTGTGATAGCAAAAGCACTAAAGGTCATAAGTGTGCTGAGAAGAAATTATTTTACATAGAATATGAAGAGGAGGAAGAAAAGGATCAAGAACCATCAAAACAAGAGGATATACACCAGGACCCCACCCCAGAGAAAGAAGAAATGAATCATACCATATCTTGTAAAGCTTTGGCAAGAATTACCACTCCTCAAACTTCAAGATAGAAGGACATATCAAGAAGAAAAGGTGCAAGAAGTGAAAGATCACATTGAGAAAGAAGAAATGAATCCAACCATATCTTGTAATTCATTGGTCAGAATTACCACTCCTCAAACTATCAAGATAGAAGGACATATCAAGAAGAAAAATGT
>APFE030711310.1:8808-27316 GCA_000404065.3 Pinus taeda
ATCGTCACCTTGATTATTTGTAGTCGGTGTAGGCCTATCATCACCTATACCAGCTTCCTAAGCAAGTCTTAAACCTTAGCTCTTCAAAACAGGCTTGAGAAAAGAGAGAAAGACATCAAAAAAGCAATATAACTCTGGTTCCGCACTTTCTCGTAGCTTTTCCTGCGGGCCTGCACCTTTTGTTCAAGATATCTGCGTACTTATATGCTCTGTATGTAAAGGGGAGGGTGCGTACCCCTGTAAAAGTCAGAAGGCGCAATTTTTATCTTTAAAAACTCATCTTGGGTTGATTCTAGAGTTTTCTAGAAGGATTTGTCACGTGGATTGTTTGCTCCAAGTGGTTCATGCATCCCATACAAGGAGGAACTAATCCCTTATTGAGAGGAGCTATCCCTTTGAAGGAGGACTCTATCCCTTTGAAGGAGGAGCTGGTAACTGATCCCCATTGCACTATAAATTGAGGCATTGGGTCAGTGGCTAGAGAAGTTAGAAGCTGAACTTTTGAGGGTAAATGCTAGTGAAATCAAGAATTCCTATTTGAGCTTAAGAGGAGAGATCACATACCTTTTTGGCTTCATTAGGTAGTGAGTGAAGCTTGTCAAAGTAGAGGAGACTTTTTTTGGACCCTAGGAGGAGCTTGTATAGCGTCAAGGCAAAGGTTGTAAGGTTCTTCTCCTTTTGAATTAATACAATCAAGCTCATTTTTCTCAACAAGTATCTCATGTTATTTGTTTCATGGACTCCTTGACTTTCGTGTTAAATATGTTTTATAATATTGGATATTCAGGTGTTGTTTAATCGTTTGCCTTGTTTGTGCTTGCAGGTTTGCGACAAAGGAACTTACTTGGATCAAAGGAGCGAAGGCATCTCCAAACTTGCGTTGGACATGAGGTAGGCCTTAAAAACATTTGTTTGCCATTATTTATAAACCGCATTTAGAGAAAGATAGCATATGGTTGGTTTGTTTGTCATTAGGTCTTCATTAGATTCTAGGAAGGTCTATCTTGTCCACAAGATCGACTCATTCCGCGTGACAACTTAGTCTTAAATTTTCAGCAGAAGCAACTAACTATGAAAATTATATAGTACATCACACTCCTACTAAGGTTTCAAATAATATCACTCGAGAAGAAGAATGGACCTCAATTAAACCATATGTAAGTTACTTTCATGTTTTTGGAAGTGAATAATGGGCACATATTCCAGATGAGAAACATAAAGCCTTAGAAGCTAAGAGTGAAAAATGTATTTTTGTTGGACATTCTAAAGATGTCAAGGGATATATAATTCTTCAAACAAAATCCAAAAATGTTATCATTAGAAGAGATGTAAAGTTTGTTGAGAATATATCGGCTTACGAGCCTAGTTCAAAGGACGTGCCACATCTCTCTATCCTTTCTATTGGTTAAACTTAATTTCTTAATAAATAAATAAAGCAACTAATCACCTAGACATTAATTATCAACCCTATGAGAATCTTTTTATTTGAAGGCAATTGAAAAAATATATGCATAAAAATACAAATAGCTAACACTTGTTCTATATGATTGTTTTCTATACTATCAAGCTCATTCAACAAGAAATAAAATGTAATACTTGAATAATAAAACTAAAATTAAAGAGAAGAAAGTAAATGACAAGAAAAATAATTATGTTAATCACACAAATTTTATCATTTCTAAATTAGACCACACACTTCTGAATTGGAAATTTAATCTATTACACCAAACATAATTCAAATGCTAATCTAGAGTAGTAAATCAAATGAGATCTAGAAGTTGTAAGAAATAACAAATCTAGAAAATGCAGGAACTAATAAATTACTTGATTAAAATGGAAATTTACTTGAAAGAAAAATTATTGAAATTCAAAGAAACAAGCGCACAAGTAAACTAATGTAGATGTTCAAGGCAACACCTTGTCTAAGGTAGTGGGCCCAACTGCCCAAGGCTCAGTTCTGCCTTTAGAAATAACTTAGATCAGATTACAAATAACAGATGTAGAACTCAATGGATAACTTCCTTCATTAAAACATATGAGAGAGATAATTAAAACATAATGAAGTTCTTAGCTCCCGTCAAATTCAACAATTGTTCATCTCCCATCTTCCATCTCTTATCTCTTCTTCTACATCTTATCTAATAATTTTCCATCTCCTAAATGCTAATTATCCTTTCCATTATCCCCTTAATTATTCCCCAATTATACTCTTTAAGATGATGTGTGTTGTAGTTTCATATTTTCAAGTTTTTATTGTAAAGGGAGGGGGGCTCATTTACTCTTTAGGAGTCAGTGATGGCGTAAGAAGTAAAAAAATGCCAATGAAAGTGATCCTTTTATCTATATATCATCATATCAAAGAAATGTATCCATTTGAAAGTGTGAAAGATAAACTATCATGGTATTAAGATAGTAGATCATTTTATGATGTGTGTAAAGAGAAGATATTCAACCAGTCATTATATAGGTGCACCATGTCAGCTTCAAAATAAAGATGACCATCAAAAGGTTATTAAAGTCATAATAGTATTAATATTATTGTTTTTCTTTATCTTAGGCACAAATCCAACCAGATGGTTTTTATTCGAAACATAAAAGAGAAATAAAAATGGCAAAAGGAATGACGACGATGAAACAACAAAGAGAAATCAGAGTCCTTGATTTTACTAATTTAAACAACAAACACACAAAAAAACAAAATTGGGGTTGTTCAATTGATTGACCAACAACCATTCAATCGATTGAACAACATACACTCAAAAAATGTTGTTCAATTGATTGAATAGCAATCATTCAATCGATTGAACAACAACAGAAAAACACAAAAAGTGTTGTTCAATTGATTGAACAACAATCGTTCAATTGATTTAACAACAAAATCGAAAAAAAATGAAAAATTATTATTCAATTCATTGAACAATAGTCGTTTAATCGATTGAACAACAAAATCATAAAAACACGAAAGTGTTGTTCAATTGATTGAACAATAATCCTTGAATCGATTGAACAACAAAATATGAAAAATGCAAAAAGTGTTGTTCAATTGACTCAATAGCAATCGTTTTATAAATTAAACAACAAAATCATAAAAATGCAAAAAGTTTTGTTCAATTGATTGAACAACAATTGTTCAATCATTTGAACAAAAAAATCATAAAAACATAAAAATTGTTGTTCAATTGATTGAATAGCAATTGTTCAAATGATTGAACAACAAAACAACAAAAGTGTTGTTCAATTGATTGAATAGAAATCGTTCAAATGATTGAACAACAAAACACCAAAAGTGTTGTCCAGTTGATTGAACAACAATTGTTCATACGATTGAACACCAAATACGCAAAAATTATTATTCAATTGATTTAACAAGAATCGTTTAATCAATTGAACAACAAACACGTAAAAGCTGATGTTTAATTGATTAAAAAAGATTCGTTCAATCAATTTAACAACAAACACACAAAAACTTATGTTCAATTGATTGAACAACAATCATTCAATCGATTGAACAACAAAACACATAAAGTGTTTTTAGACTAATTAAACAATAATCGTGCAATCGATTGAATAGCAAAATGCATAAAGTGTTGTTCAATTAATTGAACAACAATCGTTCAATAGATTGAACAAAAACAACACACACAAAAATAAGTGTTTTTCAATTGATTGAACAACAATCGTTCAATCGATTGAACAACAACACACACACAAAAATAAGTGTTTTTCAATTGATTGGACAGCAATCATTCAATCGATTGAACAACAACATGCACACAAAAATAAGTGTTGTTCACTTGATTGAATATCAATCATTCAATCGATTGAACAAGAACATACACACAAAAAATAAGTGATGTTCAATTCATTGAACAACAATCATTCAATTGATTGAACAACACTTACTAAACACACCCAAAGAGAAATCAGATTTATTTGTTCAACCAAACAACAGTAGTTCAATTTACTGAACAACAAGTGTTCAATTGATTAAACGACAATCATAAACACACTAAAAAGAATCCAAAGTTGTTCAATCGATTGGACAGTAGTTGTTCAATTTATTGAAAAACAATTATTAAACATACCAAAAAACAATTAGAGTTGTTCTTTCTACTGAACAACAAGTGTTCATTTGACACAACAACAACAACACATTCGCCAACGGAACGACAACTACAACTTTAAAGGAAGCAACACCTAAAACACAAAAACATAAGAGAAATAAAAAAAAGAAAAAACACTTTATTTAAAAAGAAAATAACTAATAAAGTAAGTTACAATAGTTAGGATATTGTTTCCAAAGGGAACATCAATGTTTCAGTGGAAAATAAAAATAAAAAAAGATCTCTTGGAAAAATGCTTTGGCAATAGTGACATGAATATTCAAATGGAAATCAATTCTCCATTTCTTCTATTATGAATCGGTTAGGTAATTAATTGAATAAGATTCTCTTGTTTCATTAACATTTCTTTCAAGAATCTCTTCTTCATAAATTGACCTCTTTACTCTCCTAGGATCTGCAAAAAAATGAGTGTCTGCCTACATTAAAACATTAAATCATGGAGAAAGAGAGGTGATCGGGCTCCCCTAATACAATATCTATGCAAAAAATAACTAGTTACTCTATTAAACAAATCCATTATGAAAAACCAAAGTAAAATTAATTTATTACCTGTGGGAGAGCAGTGACCAATTATGCTAAACTGGAGTGTTTTAATTGTAAATCTTTGTTTTCATCCAATTTGAGTGATTCCAGATCCAAATGAAATTTAATTCAAAGTTATATCTCCATAGAAACATGTTTTAAAAATTCCATTAGATGATCTGTCAAATTTACTTAGAACTACCTACATAACAGAGTCATTTTCGATTTCCCGGCTTAGACAAACATTGGATATTTTAAGCATAATGTTTGCTTTTGATGACAAATTCAAACTATTAAAATCAGATATTAAATTATATTCATTTATTTATCTCTAATAGAAATATATTTTAAATAAAAAAATAATTGGTGGGTCAAATACGCAAGTGAACAACTGGAAAAACAAAGTTTTAAACGTGCAAATGTACGATAGGCAGTCAGTATTTTGGTCATAAATTTATCATACGATATCGAAATTGAGTAATTAAAATTGACGTGTAAACTATATTTATAGGGGAATATACCATAGAAGCCTTTTTTAAAATATAATCATTTGGACCTCCAAAAACTAGCTGTCCCAACGTTTTTCATGAGTTGCCTATTGACACTGTGTCAATGTTTCGGTTATAACATTTTTGTTTCAAATCCAAATGGAGTGATTCAAATAGGGTTGGAAATTAGAAATCAAAGGCTACTTAGAATAGAAACATGTTTTAAAAATAATCTCTTTTCATCCCTCAAAACATGATTGTGCCGACTATGTTTTCAGAACTTTCATCAAGCCCGCAAACCAAAAAAATATGATATTCAAGCAATTTTTCCAAATTGGTGATAAAAATGAATATGAGTGTTTGTAGAAATATTATTTACAATATAATACATCTACATATGGAAATAAATTAAAAAATTTATCACCGATGTTGATTTGTACAACCTGTTGCAACAAAAACAAATAGTTTACATTAAAAAAATGTATTTATTTATGTTCTTATTTATTTTATTTTCTACATAACCTACTCTAATTTGAAAAGTTAATATGATTATGTATATGAGTACTTCCAGTGGATCCATTTTTGAAATAAGGCCTTAAGTATGTACATGCCCAAATTTTCAAAATGCATGTTAATGAATAGTAGGGTATTAGAAGCCAACTTCCCTTAAAAAGGTGGTGTTAAAAATTGTTGAAGTATCAAGTGATGCTACAAACAAATTATCGAGTGAAACCAATCTTCAATATATCCTTTACTTTCTTGATTTCCCATAGCCATCATATCACGAATTTCTTGAGCTTTTAATACATCTTCTTGATGTAGACTAGAACAAACCTCATTTTCTTCTATAGCTTCTACAATTTTTGGATTTGAAACATTTCCAATCTCAATATAAGTTTTCTGTAATGGTGCATTTGACATAGAATGGGTGGGAGGGGTAGGTAAATTTTGTTGTTCAACACTGTAAGCATGTTTTATTGGTTTATTATTATTTGGTAGACTATAAGCATGTTCTACAGTTGTATTATTCTTTGAGGGTGTGGGAAATTCTTTGGTAGATTTCGTACACTGGGAAAGGGAAATACCTTGGTGTTGGGACTATAGATTTTCTTTATTTTAACTAATTTGTTGTTTGAAGGGAATGTCCTAATTCATCTATATAATGACTGGCTGAATATATTCTCTTTGGACACATCATAAAATGATTTACTATCTTAATACCATGTTGGTTTATCTTTCACACTTTCAAATGGATAAATCCCTTTGATATGATGATATAGGGATAAAAGCATAACTTTCATTAGAATTTTTTTTACTTCTTACGTCATCTCTGACTCTTAAGAAGTAAATAAGCCTCCCTCCCTTTACAAGAAAGAATCAAAATATAAAAATATGAAAATGTATCAAGCATTGTGTTTAAGAGGATAAGGGGCCTTAGTACGAGGCAACCTACTGTGATCATAAGGATGTAATAGGTGATATTCCATTATGATCACCACACCAATGTAATGACCTCCTTGATAGATAAAACCGTTAGAAGGACAGGGGGTCTCAACATGAGCCAGCCTGATCACTTTGTTATATCCTCGTGGATGGCACTATGATTATCTGGTCAGCATGCCAACATAATGGTATGTTTATAGCGAGAAAATAGATAATCATCTACATACTAAAAGGAGGATTTTGGCTCAATTGTGGGGTTAAAAAGCGACCCTGTCAAGGCTATGAACTCCCACTGGCAGCAGTGACTCTGCTTCTGGTATTGAAGTACTATGTTACACTACCAAATACTCTCTATATTATAAACCCCTATTCATTCATTTCTAAAGGAGAATTTACCATTTCAACAGAATTTCTAATTAAATTAGCCAACATGCATGGTAAACTATATATTTATATGCATTATATCATTATTGTCCAATCACTCGACACCAACACTCATCAACATTTATCGTCAGTCATCCATTCGTCATCTTTCCACCTAAGGTAAATATCTAT
This sequence comes from Pinus taeda, assembly GCA_000404065.3. Lineage (NCBI taxonomy): Eukaryota > Viridiplantae > Streptophyta > Pinopsida > Pinales > Pinaceae > Pinus > Pinus taeda. Next base: position 15,941 of record APFE030711310.1, read on the forward strand.
TTACATAATCATCTAATCTATGTTTTATTCTTTTTATGTGCATTTCAAATCTTTTGACCTGTACCGCTATGAATGCTTTTGTCATGTTTCATGTTGCTTTGATTGATTGTCCAACTACATTTATGAATCCTCAATGTCCTTTATATTTTTCCTATGCTTTATCGTCATGCATGGCCTTTTATAATTGGAGGGGGGAAGGTATGTATTATGGGATAGCATGTGTAATAATTACCAAAATCCACCATAACTCGCTGATTTGACAAAAAATATTATTGCATTTATACAAAAAAAAATTCTAATTAATTTTGTGCATGTGGCTTATATGTTGTTGTTCAAAACTGAAACTGTGGATTGAAGAAAATTGCATGGAGAATAGTGAATTGTTTACAGGAGCACAACAAGTATGGGGGGCAACTCTATTCACAACAAACCCACACTAATGAAACTAATAGAAGAGGCTTGAGCAACTCGTGAATGTGAACAATTGTTTAGACAATATGTGCTTGCATGGCTTCTGCATTTTGCATCACTTTCAGTATCAACTCGACCTACATCAGCTTCAACAAATGTGAGTCCATACATGTCATTTGACATTTTTTCGGAGGTAAAGCTTGAGGTAAAACATGATAAGTTTCTAATTTATTAAAATTTTTGGAGAATTTGATGGAAATCCATTGAGCATTATTTATCATCATTCATTCCACATCTTTACTACTTCCCCTTTTTCATAGACATAGAAGATTTTAGTTTAGGGGAGTGTTACTTTCATTCATATATTTATTATAGCCATGCCAGCATCCATTGACCTCCTTATTCATTCTCAAAACCTCTCTTATTCCATGTTGTTTTATACTAAGCATAGATTTCAACAACGATTGTAGCAATTGCCTCAATTTGTTTTCTAGTATTACATGAGGACATGCTAATTCTTCGATTTGGGGGAGGAATTGCTACACATGATCGATTTTTTCTACTTTCTTTCTCATTTAAGGAATACAATTTATACAATTCATAAATTGAATTGTGTATATCTTTAAAACTATGAATTGAATTCTTATGATTTTTGGACAACAAAGAGGTATCATTAAAATACACAAATCCAAATTTTTTTAAGTTAAATTAATTGTACAATTTCAAAAATCATGCAGTGTCACCTACAACCATTTTTCTTATATCTAATCATCTGTGAATCAAAACGAACTTATTTTTGGATTAGAGAAGCATTAATATAGTGGAGATCTGCTTGCAAAATTTCAAGAAAATCTGGTATGTAGTTTTTGATAAAATTATTAATGAAGTTTTCCATTAATTATATCATATTTTGTTGAAACTTCATACAGTTAAAAGTTAACGTAAAAATTGTTATTCTTTCATCAAAATTATTCATTATTTGAGGAAGAAGTCATTTGTTGAATCAATTTCATGAGTTGGGATGAACATTTTTTTAATATAGCTTGGTTAATACAGAGGCTTTGGGTTGCATGATGACATGCAACATATTCAGTTTGGTGGTATGTTGGGCCACTAATTTGTCATTATTATTATCACTTCTTAACGTCTATTTCATGCATTTCTACCATTATTTATCATGTCTTTTATCATAATTTATCATATAATTCAATTTTATAATTATTTATGCTCTTATGGATAAATATTATTTCTTCTCCTTTATTTTTAATATATTCAATATTATTACGCATCATTTTACCAATGATGTTTTATTAATGAATTTGTTATAACATCACTCATTATTTTAGCCTCTAAGATCTTTTCAAGATTGCAAATTTGATATCTAGTGCATAATTAAATATTCCAACTCAGAAATTCCCTCAGATAGGGAATGACAATTTTGTATTAGACGTTTCGGAAAAATGAAGGAGAATCTTGAAAATCTGAAACATGGGAAAATAATAAGCTAAACCTAAAGATGAAGATAAGCTAGCCAAATGGGAAAATAACCAAGATCAAGCACGTGGGTTGATAGGGATGTTTATTTCTCCAGGCCTTAGATTCCATATCGCAGAACATAATACCCCTGATGAAGCAATGAAATAACTCAATATTTTTTTTGAAATAAAAATGAAATTAGAGCCCATCAACTTGAAAATAAGTTGCTTACGTTGAACCCCAATAATTTTTCTTCTATTGAAGGTTTTTTGTCCAATTTCAAGACCCTTAGACGTCTCTTGGAAGGTGTTAAGGTTAAGAAAAATGATGGTAGTCTTATCTATTCCATTCTTAGTAGGTTAGGTCCAGTCTATGATGTCTTTGTTTCCACCTTCCGTTCTACTAGAGAAGCCTTTATTTATTTGTTGCCTTTTATGATTCTTTAATAAGAGAACAAGAAAAACTCTTACATCTTGGTCTTCTTAATACTGGAATCTCTTCATAGAAATCCTTAGCTAACTAACAACAACCAAATTCAAAGAATCCTAAGAAGTAGCATCCAAAAAAGAATGACCCTTAAACAAACAAGTGTCTGAAGCAATTTCAGTCTCAAAATGAAAAATCCATTCAAGAAAATGATAAGGCAAATAAAAACGAAGGGAAGAATACTCATAGACGTTGCACCTTTTGGAACCATGATGGCCACTTGGAATCCAAATTATTTAAGAAGATGGAAGTCTTCAAAGAAACAATAAAGAAGCATAGCATCCATTTGGAGCACTCTTCAACTTCAACTTCATCTTCACGAATAATAATTTATGCATGTGCTTGTCAAGCATCTCAGTCTCGTTATGTAATAAATGTATATTCTTCTTCTCATTCTCATGAGTGGCTGATTGATTCTGGAGCTTCTTATCACATGGCCAAAAACAAGGCAATGATTTGTTCTTTAAATGATTGTAACACCAAAAATATATATGTTGGTGTTGATAGATCTCTTAGTGTTGTAGGGACTCGAACTATTCATCTAGACAATGGTAAATTTAATGATGTATTATGTGTTCCTACCTTATCCTACAACCTTCTACCTGTATATGAGATAACTCATTGAAGTGAAGGTGAAATTGTTGAATATCACCTCATGATGTTGTAATTAAGGACCTAAGAGATCTTAAACAGATTTTAGCTACTGTTATTGTTGATGATTCTACAAGGTTGTATAAGCTTAACAAGTTTGGGTCATCAACTCTTCCCTTGATAATGATGAAGTGAGAAAACTTTGGCATCAACCATTTGGTCACTTGAACTATTTCTCCCTTCAAAATCTATGTAAATAAAATATGGTGATAAGTCTTCCTAAGGTATCTTGTAGATATGGTGTTTGTTCTAGATGTGTACTTGGAAAACATCATCGGGATAGTTTTGAAAAAAATTCCTCTTGCCATGCCTCAAACCCTTTATAGCTTGTGCATAATGATTTATGTGGTCGAATTCTAGTTGTTTCATCCTCTCACTACAAGTATTTCTTAACATTCATTGATGATTTCTACAAACTCACTTGGGTATACTTCTTAAAACTCAAGAGTGAAGTCTTTAACATGTTCGTGGCCTTTAATTCCTTTGTTGACAAATAATCTGGACATCAAATTCTTAATACAAGATATCATAATGGTGGAGAATATGTCAACAACAAATTCATCAAATTTTTCAGTCAGCGTGGAATTGAATTGCAACATATTCTTCCATATACTCGGAAAAATGGTGTAGCTGAAAGGAAGAATTGAACCTTAAAAGAAATGGCTAATTGTATGCTTCAATCTAAAGTACTTAGTCTTAAATTTTGGGCAGAAGCAATTAACTATGCAAATTACATAATAAATCACACTCCTATTAAGGTTTTATATATTATCAATCTAGAGAAAAAATGGAGCTGAACTAAAGCAGATGTAAGTCACTTTTGTGTTTTTGGAAGTGAAGAATGGGGCCATATTCTAGATGAGAAACATAAAGCCTTAGAAATTAAGAGTGAAAAATGTACTTTTGTTGGATATTCTCAAGATGTCAAAGGATATAGACTTCTTCAAACTAAATCCAAAAGTGTTATCATTAGAAGAGATGTAAAGTTTGCTGAAAATATATTGGCCTATGAGCCTAGTTCGGCAGATGTGCCACCTCTTTCTATCCCTTCTATTGAGTAAAATTAATTTATTAATAAATAAATAAAACAAATAATAATCTAGACATTAATTATCAAATCGAGGAGCGTCCTTTTATTTCAATGCAATCTGCAAAATATATGCATAACAATACGAACAACTAACATTGGTTCTATATGATTGTGTTCTATATTATCAAGCTCATTCAACAAGAAATAAAACGTAAGACTTGAATAAGAAAACTAAAATTAAAAAAAAGAAAGTAAATGACAGGAAAAACAATTATGCTAATCACACAACTTGAATCATTGCTAAATTAAACCCCACATTTTTGAATTGCAAATTTATTCTATTACACCCAACGTAATTCAAATGCTAATCTAGAGCAGTAAATCAAATGAAATTTGGAAGTTGTAGGAAATAACAAATCTGGAAAATGCAGTAACTAACAAATTACTTGATTAAAATGGAATTTTACTTTTAAGAAAAATGATTGAAATTCAAAGAAATAAGCACACAAGTCAACTAGTATTGAAGGCAGCACCTTGTCCAAGGTAGCGGGCCCAACTACCCAAGACTCAATTTTGCCTTGAGAAATAACTCAAATCAAAATACAAATAATAGATGTAGAACTCAATGGATAACTCCCTCCATTAAAACATATGAGAAAAATAATTACAGCATAATTAAGTTCTTAGCTTTCCTCAAATTCAACGATCGTTCATCTCCCATCTCTCATCTCACATCTTCTTCTACACCTTATCTAATAATTGTCCATCTCCTATATTCTAATTATCCTTCCCATTATCCCCTCAATTATTCCCAAATTATCCTCTTTAAGATGATGTGTGTTACATTTTCATATTTTCATGTTTTTATTGTAAAGGGAGGGAGGCTCATTTACTCCTTAAAAGTCAAGGATGGTGTAAGAAGTAAAAAAATGCCAATGATATTTATGCTTTTATCCCTATATCATCATATGAAAGGGATTTATCCATTTGAAAGTGTGAAAGATAAGCAAGCATAGTATTAAGATAGTAAATCATTTTATGATGTGTCGAAAGAGAAGATATTCAACCAATCATTATATAGGTGCACCATGTCATCTTTGGAATAAGATGATCATCAAAAGGTTTTATAAGTCATAATGCTATTAATGTTAGTGTTTTTCTTCATCTTAGGCACAAATCCAACCGGATGATTTTTATTCGAAACAAAAAAGAGAGAGAAAAATGGTAAAATTAATGATGACGATGAAACAACAAAGAGAAATCATAGTTATTCACTCTATTGATTTAAACAACAAACGCACAAAAAGAAAAATTGGGGTTACTCAATTGATTGTTCAACAATCGTTCAATCGATTAAACAACAACACAAAAACACGAAAAGTGTTGTGCAATTGCTTGAATAGAAAAATCGTAGAAACATAAAAGTGTTGTTTAATTGATTGAACAGTAATCGTTCAATCGATTGAACAGTAAAATCGAAAAAAATGCAAAAGTGTTATTTAATTGTTTGAACAGTAAAAGTTCAATCGATTGAATAGAAGAATTAAAAAAAAAAACACAAAAGTACTATTAAATTGATTGAATAGCAATAGTTCAATCAATTGAACAGTAAAATTGAAAAAAAACACAAAGTGTTGTTTAATTAGTTGAATGATTGTTGATCGAACAACAATATCATAAAAATGTGAAAGTGTTGTCCAATTGATTGAACAACAAAATTGAAAAAATACAAAAAGTGTTTTTCAATTGATTTAACAACAATCGTTCAATCGATTGAACAACAAAATCATAAAAATGCAAAAAGTGTTGTTGAATTGATTAAACAACAGTCGTTCAATCATTTGAACAACAAAATCGTAAAAACACAAAAAGTGTTGTTCATTTGATTAAACAACAATTGTTCAAACGATTGAAGAGGAAAACAACAAAAGTGTTGTTCAATTGATTGAATAGCAATCATTCGAACAATTGAACAACAAAACACACAAAAAGTGTGGTTCAATTGACTGAACAACAATAATTCAAGTGATTGAACAACAAATATGCAAAAAGTTTTGTTCAATTGATTGAACAAAAATCGTTCAATCGATTGAACAATAAACACACAAAAGGTGTTATTCAATTGATTGAACAACAATCATTCAATTGATTGAATAGAAAAATACATAAGGTGTTCTTCTATTGATTGAACAACACTTACTAAAGACATCCAAAGACAAATCAGATTTGTTCATTCTATTGAACAACAATTGTTGAATTGACTAAACAACAATTGTTCAATTGATTGAATAAAAGTTGTTAAATTTATTGAACAACAACTGTTCAATTGATTTAGCAACAATTGTTCAATTGATTGAACTGTTGTTCAATCAATTGAACAACTGTTGTTCAATCAATTGAAGAACAATTGTTCAATTGATTAAACAATAACTATTCAATTGATTGAACAACAGTTGTTCAATTGATTGAATAGCAGTTGTTCAATTGATTGAACAACAATTATTAATATGCCAAAAATAAATTAGAGTTTTTCGTTCTACTGAACAACAACTGTTCATTTGAAACAAAAACAACTGCATATTCGCCAACAGAATGACAACTACAACTTTGAAGGAAGAAACACCTGAAACACAAAAACTTATGAGAAATCAGGAAAGAAATAACACTTTATTTAAAAATATTAAATAAAAAAAATAGATTAAGTTACAACATCTATGAGGTTGTTTCCTAAGGGAACATCAATCGTTCAATGGAAAAAAAAAATGATCACTTGGAAAAATGTTTTAGCAGTAGTGACATGAATCTTCAAATGGAAATCAATTCTCCATTTCTTTTATTATGAATCTGTTAGGTAATGAGTTGGATAAAATTCCCTTGTTTCATTAACATTTCTTTCAAGAATCCCTCGTTCATAAATTGATCTCTTTATTCTACTAGGACATGCAAAAAAATGAGTCTACCTATAATTAAACATTAAATCGTGGAGAAAGAGAGGTGATCAGGCTCCCTTAATCCAAGAAGTATGCAAAAAATAACAAGTGGTTACTCTTTAAAACAAATCCACAAAAAAATAACAAAGTAAAATTAATTTTTACCTGCGAGAGAGCAGTGACCAGTTATGCTAATCTCGAATGTTTTAATCATAACTTCTTAATTTTTTCATCCAATTTGAGTGATTCCAAAGCCAAATTAATTTGAACTTAGATGGATATCTCCAATATAAGCATGTTTTAAATTTTTCATGAGATGATTTGTCAATTTTACTTACAACAACCTGCATAACACAGTCATTTTCGATTTCCCAGCTTAGTACAACAGTGGATATTTTAAGCATAACTTTTTCATTTGATTACATACTCAAATGATTAAAATTGTATATTAAATTAGACTCATTTATTTATCCCTAATATAAATAGGCTTTGGAGACAAGAATCATTGATGGGTCAAATACACAAGTGAATAGCTAGAAAAACAATGTTTTAAAATAGAAGATTTACGATAGATAGTCAGCATTTTGGTCATAACATTCTCATATGATATTCAAATTGATCGATTCAAATTGACTTGTAAATTAAATTAATATGGGAATATACCATAGAAACATGTTTTAAAAATATAGTTATTTAGTCCTCCAAAAACTATCTATCCCAACTCTTTTCATGAGTTGCCTACTCGACATCCTATCAATGTTTCGGTTTTAACTTTTTCATTTCAAACCCAAATGTGGTGATTAAAATTGGGTTGGAAAGTAGATATCAAAGGATAATTTAAAATGAAAATAGTTTTTAGAAATATTCCCTTTTGGTCCCTCAAAAAAATGACGGTCTCGACTATGTTTTCTGAACTTTTATCAAGCCCTCAAGCCAAAAAAAATATGATATTCAGGAAATTTTTCCAAATTGGTGATAAAAATGAATATGAGTGTTTTTAGAACTATTATTTTCAATATAATAGATATACATACACAAACAAATTAAAACATTTATCACCTATGTTGATTTCCACAGCGTGTTGCAACAAAAACAACTATTTTTACTTAAAAAAAAAGTATTTATTTATCTCATTATTTATTTTATTTTCTATAGTAACCTACTCTGCTTTGAAAAATGAATATTCTTACATTTTCGAGTACTTCTAGTGGAGCCATTTTCTAAATAAGGCCTCAAGTATGTACATACCCAAATTTGAAAAATGCATGTTAATGAATTATGGAGTGATATTGCAAACAAATTATGAAGTGAAACCAATCTTCAATATATCCTTTACTTTCTTGATTTCCCATAGTTGTCATATCATAAAGTTCTTGAGTTTTTAAAATAGCTTGTTGATGCAGATAGAAAAAACCTCATTTTCTTCTATAACTTCCACAATTTTTGGATTTGAAACATTCCCAATCTCAATATAAGTTTTTTACAATTGTGTATGTGAGATAGAATGGATGGTAAGGGTTGTAGTTCAGCATTGTAATCATGTTTTACTGGTTTATTATGGTGAGCGTTTGGAATGAGTTGGGGAGGAAGTTGTGTAGGGCATGGAGAATTTGGATGATGTAGTTGATTGGGTTGTGTGGAGGGTTTTGATAGGCAAGAAAGATGTTTTTGAAAATTTGGAAAGGAATATGGATGATGTGTTTGTGCTACAAGATGTGGGACAGTACCCATGTAATCATAAGATGAACCATGCGAAACGTGTAGACAGGATTGGTCGGGTTATCTTGATATTGACATGGTTGCCCTAACACAGGAGTATTCCAGAATGGATTATGCAAATAATAAAATGGAGAGTAAGCTTTTTCAACGATACATGTAGGCCACAATTTCCATGGTTGTGAAATTGTAGCAGCTTCTCCATCTACTTGATATGATGCTTCCATCTTAGATAAGAAACAATAACTATCTACGGGATGCTCCTTTTTTCAATGAAGGAAAAACACTTTTTCAATTTCTTGAATTTTCTGAACCTACAAAATATCCAATTGTGAATTTAGAGAGCTAATAAAATCAATTTTAAAATGTTTGAATAAATCACTGATTTCAGCTCTTATATCTCCTGTTCTTGTAGTAGATTCGGAAAAGAAGGAAGAAGCTTCTCCAAAATTCTTACCAGCCTTGGAGATTCCTCTTGAATACCTTATGCACAAATCAAAAAAACCATCATATAATAACTAAAAAACATTTCCTTTTCCCATTATATTTAAGAGTTATAAAAATTCATCCTTGATTCCTTTAAGAATGAGTGTTTTTAAGATCTCATTTTTCAAATACTTATGCTTTGATTTTTGAAGGCTGTATTGAAATCGTTGTACATAATCCTCCAATCTTTCATCCTTCCCTTGTATCATACTGAAAATATCTTCATTGGCCTTGCAATATTCTTGATACTTCTTCAGGAATACAATCTTCATGTCCTCCCATGTTTGGATGCAGTTCTGACCAAGGCCCATGAACCATCAGAGAGCTACTCCGAGGAAACACTTTCAACCTTTGATCATTAGTACAGTAATCATATACTCTAAAAAGCACTTCAAACTCAAATAAGAATGTATTTGGATATTTGTCTGCCAAATCATGAAAAATTGGTAGGGAAGACGAGGGAATGATGTGCATTTGTGTCATTCCTAGATCTCTAATAGGAAATTCAAAAGTAGTAGTGTGAGCCATTTCTTACCATCGTAGAAGATGTTTTTCATGTGTTTCTTTGAGGGTACTCCTTCAAATGTTCCTGTCAATTGGTTAGTGGAATGGGTGGTGCATACATCACCACTTGAGTTGAATGGTGAGATTTTTTTCTTTTCAAAATTATACCTCTAAAATTCCTACTTCTATTAGTGCATCCTATACAAACTAAGTGTGGCTACTGAGGGTAGACCCATCACTAGTTCCCCAAGATGTGCACATAGGTTCTTACCTTCTGTCTTCAATATCTAGTTGTCATGAAGTCAACTATGCATATGTAACCAGATATTAGTATCGTAGTGAAACTTAACTGTCTCCTTGGCAAGGGTTCCAAAATATTGGCTTAAATTAATTACTTAATAAATAAATAAAACAACTAATAACCTAGACGTTAGTTTCAACCCAAGGAGCATCTTTTTATTTCAGGGAAATCAGAAAAATATATGCATAACAATACTGTTAGGCCCCTATACTACTAGAGTAACCCCTTATTGTTATTAGTACAACCCACTTATTATATTGATGTACCCATGTAGCACCCATATTTTTACTATTGTGCCCCATAGAAGCCCACTATTAATATTATTGTGCCCTTACATTATTATTGTTATGTCGACTCTGGTTATGTTATGAGCCCTTAGACTCCTATATATAGAAAGGAGGTCTTTTCATTTGTATCATCCAAGAATTGTTCATTTATGTAATGTAAAGGAGGTTGCCCCCACGAAGAGGCTCAATTCTAAGTCGTTGATCTATCTTTTCTATCTTTTCTTGAGCTGGTTTCATAACATTTGGTATCAGAGCTTTGGATTCTAGGGTTTCGCTGCTCCAAACAGGTCATCGTGGCATTTTCACTATAACTTTTTTTATGTGACGTTTCAGAAGTCGCAAAAAAAAACCCATTTGAGAAGAATTGACGCTGAACTTCGGGTCCGAATTTCAGAGTTTTTCGCTCGATATTTTCGGAGATATGATCTGAGGAAGTTGGCCTTTTTGCAGACTCCTGAACTACACTCAAAACAGGTGACCTGGGAAAAATCGTCATAACTTTCTTTCTAAGCATTGGATTGAAATTTCGTAAGAAGGTACAGAAAGAGGACGGACTGTAGTTTTCATTGATATATTTTTTAGAGTCAAAGGTTGAAACAGTGACACGTGGCACTTCATACAAGTTCGCTCTACTGAACTAGTCTATAAACAGGTCACCATGGGAGATTTGGCATAACTCCTCATTGGAGAATCCAATTGGGGTCAGACTGGTGGCATTGGAAAGAGGACGCAGAGGAATACTAGAGGTCATAGTTTCAGAGCTTAAAGATCTGAAAGTACACAGTTACAGGCATTTCAAGAGTGAGCTCCTAAAATCAAGAAAAAGCAGGATGAGGAAGTTTGATGGCAAGGATCCGGTAAATTGGATACGTCAGATGGAGCAATATTTTGATCTACATGGTGTACCACTGTTACAAAAGGTTTGTATTGCATTTTCATATTTAGAACCGGATCAATTTTTATGGTATAAAGGGCTTTTTTCTCGTAAAAAACTTGTTACGTGGTCAATTTCCACGGAGGAAATGATAGCACATTATGAGGATACAAAGAGCAACACCTTCTTTAGAGCAACACCAGAACAATTGGAAATAGTAAAAG
>APFE030711323.1:10942-106798 GCA_000404065.3 Pinus taeda
TCAAACGTCGAATCCCGAATGAAATAGATTTAGACAATAAATCAATCACTGCACTGTATTCTGCAATGTTGTTTGTCGTTTGACCGAGGCTCACCCCATGCATAGAAACTAACTCGTCAGAGGGCGAATAGATAACCCAAGCTGCGGAAGAGATATTCCGCGTACTACGACAAGCACCATCAGCGAACCCAATGTGTGTTTGGAGAGGCATCGACATCTGAAATATCAAGAGTAAAACCAAGATAAGCCAGAATAATGACGAAAACACACTCTCTAAGCTAAGCACACTGTCTAGACTAACAAACACACAAGCTAGAAAGAATACCTAACTAGAAAGGAAACCTAAAATTCTCCATACCTTGCATGATCCAGGTGGATATTGGTGGCCACCTGCCAAGTCCACTTGGACCCCCGCCATTGTCTTTCTCACATTTTCAGTTTCCTTAATTGTAGCACAACTTACTATTTTTAGCAGTTTTTTGGGTCCTGAACTTCCGGAGCCGTTTTGAGGCCCTAAACGACGTTTTTTGGGAATCCAGGGGCAACACGGGTCCATGGACCGGTGTTTCCGTTCCAACAATGATAGTGCTCGAATAGATCTTTCTAATGAGCTATTGTACGCGTCAAACGGAAATCATATGCTAAAGTTACGACCCCGGGAAGTTGATGTACCAACTTACCCCCAAACGGGGCCCACAGTTTGGCGTTTCATCTCCTAGGGTTAGGTTTTGAAATGTTAAGGGTTTTTCATTGTTTCTCAACAATAAATAGGCCTTCGAGCCTCATTGTAAGTCAGTTCAGAGGCATGTAGCCAACACATCTCTTCTCAGAGATAAGCTACCATCGCCCTAGCTAGTTTATTTCCATTTCTGATTGTAAGCATATTCAGTATTTTCCATTAATGAAATGAAGTATTATTTCCGCTGCATATTTGTGTATATGGTTATCTCTGTAATTTGTTGCGTTCCTGTTTAAATCCGGATCAACAATTGACAATAGAATTCACACGAGCATAACACAACATTGTTGTTTTGTATATCCTTGTAATTGATACTATGTACAAATGTGCAAATCTCACCAATGATTATAGAATTTTGGCCTAGAACTGAATAGAGTTGCCTTGATAACCTATTGTTGAAGTTGCAGAGGACATAAGTTTTAAGATTCTGAGATTAAGATCTTTTATTGATAACAGAGATGCAGGAAGAATATATCTGCAATGACCTTCTACAACGACATTGTTGAGGTTTGTCGTGTATTATTAGAATGCTAAAGATGGTGGTATTGATGTTTTTGTATTTTTTTATAATGTATGATCATTGATGTATGATTATAAATTAGAATTATAAATTTATTATTTTATATGATATTAGAAATTTAGATAATGATATTCATATCAATGATCATGCTTTGCAACTTTTCAATTCAAACCAAATTGTCATAGTGGACTCAATTAATAAATTATATTTTTATATTTATAAGTTTTTAAGACCCTGACACTCCCCCACGTTTCCTAAAAAATGGTGGGGAGCTTTTGCATAGGCCACTCTCACACCCCCTCACTCCCTCGCCTCCTCGTCCCGGAACCTTGGTGGAACATTGCTTTTAACTAGTTAGTTAATCACATACTTGATAATATAAACCTCATGGCATGCAAGGAATCAACATCATAAGAATGGCAAAATAAGACAACACATCATTTAATGTCGATATACCATAGAAACCCCACAGGGTGAAAATAAAAAAACATTTAATTTTTTATTAAACACTCATGAGGGTGTTCACCCCTCACTCAATTTCTTGTAAGGGAGTCCATATCTTAACCATTGTCATAAAATATCAAAATAAATATCATTTAAATACAACATATCTAGTGGGAAGCTATTACAATCATCATGATATCATTTACCCACAAATCCTCAATCTCTATTTCTTTCTGACCTAGTTGTCCCCATGAGTGGTCCATCTTTTTGCTCACAATCAATTTGCATGGACCAACTATTTTGTATCTACCACAATATTAAACATAATATATCCTTTGCATAATCCATTATCCTTCCCTATGATAGTCATTGTTGGAAACCTTTGATATCATGATTAAATAAAGTATTAATCAACCAATAATCACTCTTTAATAGTGATTCTTCAACATCTATTCATGTGCATACATAGAACATAAACAAAATGTCATGACATGTCTTCCTTAACAATATGACACACACATTAATTAAAAACACTTAACTATAAATCATGTCTATTTGTTTTTTTCTATGTGTGTGATTATGACATATGTTTGTCCATATGTGCAGGCTAAAATATTTCCAAGGCATGCTCACTTGTCCCTATGTTTCACAAGAAAGAAGACACACAAATATTAAAGATCCTTCATGGTTATTATCCTCTCTTGATCAAGACTTATGCTGGAATGCAAAAAAAATACAAAAATACCCATATACACAAAGATGCATCATAAATAAATCTTCATTTCATTAATATCAAAGAACTAAAATATGCTCGCATATAGAAATAAAAATAAACTAGCTCGGGCAATGGTAGTTTATCTCTGAGAAGAGATATGGAGGCTACATGCCTCTAAACTATGTTACAATGAGGCTAAAGGGCCTATTTATTATTGAACAATAATGGAAAACCTAAACAACGAAAATCCCAACCCCACGAGATGGAACGACAAGAGTTTGTGGGTCGCATTAGGGTTAGTTGGGTAGCCAACTTCCTGAGGTCATAACTTTGTCATATTATTTCTATTTTGTGTATACGACACCTTGTTGGAAAGACATCTCTGAGTACTACAATATTTACATTAGGCCCCTTCCCATTGAATTGGGTTACTACAGACCTAAAAAACACTTTTTAGTGGTCAAAATTCCTCCAGAAGTTCAGGACCCAAAAAAATGTTAAAAATATTAAATGTTGCAATTAACAAGGAAAGAAATGAAACCATCTAGAGGTCTACATGGAATAGGTGGGTGACCACCAATATGCACCTATATTATTCCTCACTCCCTCAGAAGAAATGGTCCCCATTTCCTGCAGAGCCTTTATGAGGTGAGGAAATTTCTGATGAACTTGCTCCCACTTTCCCTAGTGAAGGAGTTGGCCTTTTTGGATAACTTAGTATAGTTGGACCCTCTATTGGTGAGTGTTATTGATTTCTGTTTCCATGATCTGATCAGTTGTGGCCTCTTCCATGTAGTCTGGGTTTAGCTCTGTTGGTCTGAGTTTTTCTACAATGTCGAATGTGTCCAACAATGGTCGAAAGTATGGTTGAAGGCAGTCTACATTGAACACTAGGTGAAGACCAAGGAATGGTGGAATGATGAGCTTGAAGGAATTTCCCCCTAAAACCTTGGTGATGGTGTACGACCCGTATTGGAATGGCCAAGCTCACGTTGCAGTCCAAGGAGGCGCTCCTTCTGCAAATGTAGCTAAACTTTGTCACCCACATGGAACTTGCGTGGAACTTGATGTTGATCATGGCGATGCTTGTACTTAACATTGGCTATGTCCAATATATCATGGAATTGTTAGCAGATGTTTTGAATGCACTCAATGAAGTTGTTAGCCCTTTCAGCTTCAAACTTGATGTGAGTCGAATATTCTTGAATAGCTACAAATGGTATAGCCACATCAATGGGGCATAATGGTTGAAATCCCATCACTACTTGGAAGGTGTTGTAGTTATGCTGGACATAGGGGAGGATTTTATCCCATGTCCATGGATGCTTCGAGTTGTACATTCTCAAAATGTGTATGATCATCTTGTGACAACCTATATTTGACCATCGATTTCAAGGTGGAAATCCATGGACTTAGTAAGTTTATTATCTAGCATCGACTAGAGATGACCAAAATTGACTTAGGAATCTTCTGTCCTGAGCTAAGATAATGGATTGTAGGATCTCAAAGTGTACCCACACTCACTCAAAGAAGATCTCAACAGTGGCCTTTTTGTGATACTCTTCTTATAGGTTGCCATAATGGCCATGTTAAAGAATCTATCAACGACCACGAAAATGCAGTCGTTGCCATGCTTAGAGGAAGGAAGGCCCGACATGTATCCAGTGAGATGGATTCCTAAGGTCACCTAGTAGTAGGTGGAGGAATATATAGGCCTTTCTTCTTGATGGTTGGTTTGGCAATGGAGCACACGGTGTAGGATCTAATTTACTTCTCAATATACTTATGATGGTTCAGCCAATCAAAATACTTCGGCACTACTGCCACTGTTTTCTAAACTCTGAAATATCCAGCGACCTGAATGTAGTGCGTCTCCCAAATAATCTTGGCACGCTAGCTTGAAGGAACACAAATGTGTCACAAGTCTCATAATAGTGCTTCCTGAAGGTGAAAAATCAAAACTTTCTTACCTTCGAGGAGTGTCTGGCATGTGCTTCGAAATTCTAGATCACTCTTCTAAAGATGTGGCCACCCTGAAGTCTCATGCACACATAATTTGAGCACAATGATCAACACGATGACTGGTGGTCACCTAAGGAATTCTACGACATTATTGGTGTTGTTTTTCTTGTACTTAATATTCAAATGGAACTATTGTAGTTATGTGGACCATTTATGATGGTCATCGGTCTGCAACTTTCCTTGTGTTTGTATGAACTGCAGGGGTTGATGATCTGTGTGGATGACCATTTGCTTCCCCAAAATGTAATTCTTCCATTAACGGTAGGCCCGCACAATGGAATACATTTATTTGTCATAAGTTAGATACTTTTTGACTGGGTGTGAAAGTGTCCCACTATGGTAAGCCACTGGATGCCCCTGTTGATTAAGATCTGCACTAGTAGCATAGTTAGGGGCATTTGTCTCAATCTCAAATGGTTGTTCTAGGTTTGGTAATGTGAACACTGGTGAAAATCAGAGGCGATGCTTCAACTCGATGAACGCCTTCTATTGGGTTTCGAACCAAAAATACTTTTCCTTCACTCCACCCTTAGTGACTTGACTTAAAGGCCAAGTGATATGAGAGAACCCCAACACAAACCTATGATAGAAATTGGTAAGAAACAAAAATTTGCAGAGCTCTGTTAGAGTGGTCAGGGATGGCCAATACTGAATGACTTGTATCTTGGTTGGGGATTTCCAATCTCATGAAGCTTGTAGGGGAATTCATCAACCCAAAACACATGACCAACCATTCGAAAAATCCCTCCTTGGATTTGAAGGTAGTCTTACATACATCAAAGGATTTGATAGGCACCTGGTGATAACTGGACTTCAAGTCAATCTTGCTGAAATAATTGAACCCCTTAAGCTAGTCCAAAACATCATCAATGCATCGTATTGGGTACCTATTCCAAATAATGATCTTGTTTAGTGCTCGATAGTCAATACAAAATCTCCAGGTCCCATACTTCTTTTGTACCAATACAATCAGGGTCTCACAAGGTCATGATCTTGGCATGATATGCCCTTTCTACAATAGCTTGTGAATCTTCCTCTTGATCTCATCATTCTCCAGAAAAGAGCATTGATAAATTTGTCCATTGGGTAGCATCACACCCAAAGTCAAATCAATGGAGTGCCTGACTTGACAATGCAAAGGTACTCTTGTAGGTGAGGTGAAAATGTCCCTGTACTCCTCCAAAACCTTTTCCATCTGTTACTATTGTGCAGAGGAGCCATATCTCGAAGCCATGGCCACAAACTTCTTCTTGAACTAAGGGAAAATCATAAGGAAAACAAATTTCCTAGTTTGGGAAATGATCTTATTACATTTCTTTGCAGTGATCAAAGAAATGGGGCTAAGTTGGGCTACCTTTGGTATCTTGTACAACTTATTTCCAAAAGTAATAATCACATAATGAGGTCTAGACTCATAGACAACATGTCGCTTCCATAAGTATGGTTGTCCTAATAATACATCACAAACTTAAAAAGGAGCAACATCACACAATACCTCATTTGTGAAGTTCTTTATGTTGTAGGGTAGGCGACATTGCTAGCCATGTGGATATCACATCCTTAGTGAAGCCATCCAATGGTGTACGATTATGGATGTGCTATAATCGATAGGCCCATTTGCTTCATGACCTCTACTAAAATGAGGTTATTTTGGCTCTCGATGTCAACATTGAACTATAGTGGAGAACCCTTCACCCACATCTGTGAGTGGAAGATGTGTTCCCCCTCCTCTGCATATTTAAGCTTATTATTCTAGATCTTAGTAATGTCCATGGTGGCATTGGGCTCCTCGTAAATGATTTGCTTCCCTTTCTCATTCCCCTTGTCAGGTTATTACTCAAAGTCAGAACATGCGACTAATTCGGAAGCCTTCAGCTCAACCACTAGTGACTGCTTGGTCCGACACTCACTTGTGTTTTGAGTGGAGCTCTTATGGAACTCACACCATTTTCCCAATCCCTTCTATGTTTTCGGGGTGTTGTTATTTTCTTGTGGCTTTGATTGGTTTTCCTAGGTCACCCCACGTTAGCTTTATCCTTTTCTCTGTGGTTTGGGGGCGCCTTTTCCTTGCTTCAGATTTGCAGATCCAAAGCATCGCTCCTTTTTTTTTAACTTATGTTCAATATTGATATTGTATCAGTACGTTGTGCCGAGCATGGAGATGTTCAGGAACTCCATCTCATCTTGATGTACTTGTGTAGAGTGTCATGTTAATAGAGTACCAAGTGTTTCTCAAAATCCTTGAAACCTAACATTTTTGCAAAGGGTATGGAAAGAATTTGTAAAGTCCAACACATCTTGGTCCCTTCCCTATCGTATCGTGGCCCACTTTATGTATTTATCTTCATAGTTTTCAACAGTGTAATATTGTTCCTAGATGGCGTCTCAAAAAGAATTCCAAGTGGATGAAGTTAAAAACAGTGAGGGTTCCCTCTCATCCTTTTGTTCATAGTAGGTTTCCCACCAGTCCTTCACATGTGGGACAGCTTTGAGAAGTGAAAAACCAATTTTTTCCTGATTGAAAAAGTCAAGAATTGAAAAATATCCTTCCAACATATTTAACCAATTATCTACAGCGTCTAAATCTATCTGGCCCACAAATATGGGAATATTAAAATTAACTTATACCTTAAAAGGAGTGGCACCTCTAGAGTGGTTGCTAGATGAAGATGCATCACCTATGGGTAGCCATCGAAGGATCTTGGCAAATTTATCTATCATTACGTTCCTTCATCGCTCGAGGGCTTCCTTGAGCAATATTTTGAAAGGATCTCTAGACCCCTCATCTTTCATTTCTTCCACCATGGGTAGTTGTCGGGTTTTGCAAAGCTAGTCTTGCAAGGGTTCAACCAGTTCGAGCCCTAACTCCTTATACCCTAACTTCATTGGGGACATCCAAAGAAAAATAGAGAAATAGTAGAACGATATGATACCATTGATCTGAACTTATATAGGAATGAAAAAAAATACAGAAATACACATATACACAAAGATGCAACAAAAATAGAACTTCATTTCATTAATATCAAAGAACTAAAATATACTTACACATAAATAAAAATAAACTGGCTCATGCGATGGTAACTTATCTATGATAGGAGATGTTGTTGCTACATGCCTCTGAACTATGTTACGATGAGGCTCAAGGGCCTATTTATTATTGAACAACAAGGGAAAACCCTTAACAACCAAAACCGTAACCCCAAGAGATGGAACACCAAGAGTTTGTGGGTCCCATTGGGGCTAGTTGCACAACCAACTTCCCGGGGTAGTAACTTGGCCATATTATTTCTGTTTGGTATGTATGATACATTGTTGGAAAGATCTCTCTGTGTAATACAAGATTTGCAGCAAGCCACTACCAATGGCTATGGGATTGTTGTGGACCTCAAAAAAAAAATTCATTCAAGGGATTAAACCCCTTACGAATTCTAAGACCCAAAAAATGCTAAAAATATTAAATGCTACAATAAAGAAGGAAATAGATGAAAGCAACTGGAGGTCTATGTGGAATAGGAGGGTGGCCAGCAATATCCACCTGGATCATCTCTTCACATAAGAAGAGGGAAATTATCTCCAAGATACATACCACATTAACTATTATTCCCCTCACATAAGTCCACACTTCTTTTCCAGAGACAACCACTACAATTGACCTTACTCTTTTAAAGGAAATCTATCACATTAGTTATGATTTTTCATGCAAATATATAAAGTTTTCACAATAGTTTTTATTCATGCATGTAGATACATAATTTTTTCTCAAAACGAAGCTAACATGAGCATGAAAATGCATAATATTTCTAAAGGAAAGCTAATATAATCTTGTATGTAAATGCATAACAATCTTTCAAGAGGACTAGCCTAACAACCATCATCTTAGGGCATCTAAACAAATACTCCTTTCAAAGAGGAAACTAGTACCATAATTGATGCATGAAATTATATATACTTAAGTCAAAAGTAACTAGCCCCTTAGATATTTCCTTTTATATGTGATTATGTAATCTTTTCCAAAATAAATAATACAATAGGTGTTATTATTATACATGCAAATTACACAATCTTTTCCCAAAAGGACTAACATAATATATTATTTTTCCAAATGTAATTGACATGATATCAATTATTTCCATGTATGCAAACAAAATTTATTTCCAAGAAATATATCTCAATCAACTATTATTTTCGTGCATGCAACACATATTTCTTTTTGCAGAATTCTACCATAGTTAGCTATTCTTTTTATGTAAGCAAATACATACTTATGTTCCAAGAGGAAATTAACACAACATCTAATGTTTCTATTCATAGATATTCTCATTCTTTTTTCACAATAGATATAGTCTTCTATGCATAAAGAGATTTACCACAATCAACTAATCTTTTGTGTATGTAGATGCACTGTTTTTTCCAAAGACATGGAAAAATAGTTATTATTTTTGTGCATGCAAAATCATATTTCCTTATAAATAACTAACACAATAATTTATTTCTTCCCCTGCGTGCAAATTCACATGTTCATTTCCAGAAATCAAATATAATAGTTATTATTCTTATGCACATAAGCACATATTCTCTATAAAAATCTAATGTTTCTCTTTAGGAATCTAATGCATGGTGATGATGCAAATATCTCTTGCAAACTTTTAATGAAATAACTTAGTTTCTTTGTCTTTTCATAACTAAAGTTCACATGCATTCCTTTTTCATGGAGAATATCATGACTTCTTAAATCATTTTGTGTTCAGGGTTCACAAGCATTCTTTTCAAGAAAATAGTAAAGCTAGCTTATGCACAAGATTTTTATGTGGTTTTCCTCTAATAATAAAGATAACTTAAATTCTCTTTTCTTGAGCACATAAACCTTTTAAATATTTTAAGTAAAACTAACCAAATAATTATCTTTTTGCTCTATAACCATGAGGTCCCACGTTTGTACCCCATTTTCAAGGATATCTTTCGTTGGGGCCACAATATTTCTCACCAAAGTTGTGCCAATTGAAACACATTTTTTCAATGAAATCTCTGAAGGTTATGTCCACAGGTATGTTGGAATGAGTTCTAAGCTATGCCACAAGACTTATTTCCAAATCATAAAGCACACAAGGATTTATGAAATATTGAAACTTTATATATATATATTTATATTTATAATATGGAATTCCTTATTAAATATCTTTTTCAACGGTGCTTTATGGTGGTGTGATGATTTAACAATAACAATATTTGGTGTTTCCGAGGAACAAGATACAACTATTATATTATTTATATATATATATATATATATTATATATATGGAATTCCCTATAAAATATCTTTTGCAACGTGCTCTAATGGTGTGTGTGATGACTAAACAATAACAAGTATTTTTGGTGTTCCCTGAGAGAAACTAAGATACACCTATATACTTCTTCCCACAAATGGCATTTTCAGTGATGAAAATAGAAAACCCTTATGAATTCCATTATCACTAATAGACAACAACATCAACTAGGAGGAGTAGCCAACAGTTAAACTCTATTGGACGTGGAAAATATCCTTTGGAACAAGTATCAAACTTGAGATTTATCTTCACAATTTGGTCTAAGATATATGAAGGAAAGCCTTATGCTAGAAATTTTTTATGCTATCGCACAATACTTCGCATTGGTTTAAAGTGTGCACATCCCATATCCAATTGACCAAGAAAATAATGAAATGATAAGGCAATCCCATCGAGGTTTGTAAGTTCTTGGAGACTTAACCACTTCTTGATTTAGTTAAATAAAATAATAATATTTTTATTTTTGTAACTATTATGATTTTATGGGAGTTACAGTAGGGATATTATAATTGGAATGGTACAATAATATATCTAACATTACATTGTGACAAACATTATTGCAATGTGAGAATTAATTTGACAATAATTGTCACCATGTTATATCACATTGCAATTCATTCAACATCGCATTAGGGCATTACAAAATTAGGGTTTATAATATTGGGTTTAATATTAGATTTATAATATCAAGTTTAATATTGAGTTTATAATATTTGGTTTAATATTAGCATTTATCATATTTGGTTTAATATTAGGGTTTATAATATTAGGTTTAATATTAAGGAATTTTAATATTGAGTTTAATATAGGTTTTCAATGTTACTTAAAACTTACTCACTTAATTGAATACTTAAATTATTCTTACTTATATTAAATCCTCGATATTAAAACCCATACTAAAACCCTAATATTAAACCGTGATACTAAAACCTAATACTAATATTATAATATTAATATACTATTGTTAATGTATTAATAATTTTAATATAATATATTAATTATTATAGTTATAATATATTACAAATATAATTAAATGATGCTAAAGCCTAATTATTATAATTATATATTAATTAATATTAATATTAATATTAAATTCTTACCATACACTTAATAATTATTAATGTGGTCAATATATGCTTATTGGCATATATCAACCATATTTACTAATGTGGTTGTGCATATGGTTGATATTGTCAATATTAATGTGGTTGTGCTAGTTTTATTTCAAGGTATTTTGATCAAGCTTCCCTAATGGAGAGAAATACACAAGTTGGAGTTTTAGAGCACAATAAGTTTCAGTTTAAAAGCTAGTCACTTATTTAATAAATCTTAGTTAAGTTGATAGGATTTTTATGGTGAAGTTCTTCCTCACGATATTGTAGCAGATTCTTCGGCCTTCAAGGAATATACCATTTCCACCATGTGATGTTCATGGGTTTTGATTGCCAATATCCAATAAGATGAGCTCTTTGGTGCTTGTCCCTTGCTGCATTTATCTCTATACCACACGTCCCTTGCCACTTGTCACTTCCAGATGGGGCCACTGCTATAATAATTAAACCTTCTTTTAATGGCTTTGCTTGAATTTCACCCTATGCATGTATATTATTGTTTTTCAACACTTATCCTTTATTCGAACCAACCTTTATCCTCCATGTCTCCCTTTGAGGAAAGAGAAAAGACCTCATCCTTATCTAGTTTTGCTGAGAATTTCTTTGTTAACTTATAGTCAACCTTCCCTGACACTTTAACACTAGTAGCTTTGAAAAAATCGCATATCGCAACGAGTGTTATTTTCCTTTGTTAAATTCTTTAAGCTCAAGTTTCTTTGATTCATAATACCCATGCGTCAGCCCAAGATCAGAGCCCCTCTATAGGAACCTTTGAAATGGAACATGTTGCAAAACATCGATATGTGATTGGCAATTTCGATCGCCCTTGGTTCTCAGCGTCATATCTTTCCTTCTTTGTGACTGTGGGACAACCCCTTAATCGAAGGATTTGAATCCAAGATTTTACTTTGATGCAACAACATGAATCAACCACCATACGCTAATCTCCGATCTATTTGTCATTCACTGCCACATGACACATTGTATTTAGTGACACGTGTCACCCTATTTTTTCACCCTTGGGGCCCTAAAAATGCTATAACTACCTGCCAAGTGTCCACCATCCCACCACACCATTCTAACATCATATTCCATGTGGATTTATCAAAACCAATCTCTATCCACCAGACATCCCTTATCAGAACCAATCATATTGTGCCACACCTCCATCTGGAAGAGAGAGAAAAGGCATGTCCATCTCTGGTTTTGTAATGAAATCCTTCATTATTTTTCTTTTTCCTTTCCTTAGTGGTTTAACATTCTTGGTAATTTTATATCGCAACTTCACAATAGTAAAAAAATTTAAAAGTTGTCACCCCTCTAATTTACCTATTGCAGATATGTGATATGGATCTACGACTACACATAGGGTAATCAGAATATCACATCCACTATCATGTCAAAAATTTTGAAATACCACATATGTTAAATCACTAATATGGCTCACTCCTCTAATTGTCGATTTGGATCCAGACCCGATATAGTAGTCAAAAATAATTTAATGGAATAATGAATCCACTAGAGTTATATCAGAGTTATAACATCACAAGAATTATTTTAGGAATTTTCGATACATATAACATTGGTCCTATATAATAATAACCAAATATCTAAACTCCAAAAAATTGAAATGTGTTATGGACCTCCAACGACTAATATGCTTTGATAATATTGCATATCACAACGGGTGCTATTTTCCTTTGTTAAATGCTATAAGCCCAAGGTTCTTTAAGTCTTAATAACCATGCACTAGCCCAATATCGAAGCCCCTCTATTGAAACTTTTGAAATGGCACATGTTGCAAAACATCGATATGTAATCAGCGACTATGATCTCCCTTGGTTCTCAACCTCGTGTCTTTCCTTCTTTGTGACTGCACGCCAACCCCCATATCGAATCCCCTTAATTGGAGGATTTGAATCCAAGATTTTTCTTTGATGCAACAACATGCATCAACATCTAAACATTGATCTTAGGCCTATTACATCATTCACTACCACGTGGCACCTTGTATTTGGTGACACGGGTCACTCTGTTTTGCCCCCTTGGGACCTTGAAAATGTTGAAACCACCTATCACATTTCTATCGTCCCACCATGTCATGCTTAAGTCATATCCCATGTGGCTTTATCAGAACCAATCTTTTTCCACCATGCGTCCCTTATCAGAACCAACCATATTGCGCCACACATCCATTTGGAAGAGAGAAAAAAGTCACGTCCATGTCTGTTTTTGCAATGAAAATGCTTCGTCATTTTGTTTCGTTGTTTCCCCAACAACTTAACATTCTTGGTACTTTTCCATCGCAACTTCACAATATCGCAAACTTTAAAAGTTGTCACCCCTTTTATTTGCCAATTGACAATATGCGATATGGACCTCCGACTACATACAGCGGAATTAGAATATTCCATCCACTATCATATCGAAATTTTTGAAATGCCACATATGTTAGATTTCCAATATGGCTTAATCCTTTGATTGTCGATTTGGTTCTAGACATTATATAGTAATCCAAAATAATTTAATGGAATACCGAATCCGCTAGAGTTATATCAGAATTATAATATTGAAAGAATTATTTTCGAGTTTTTCAATACATATAACATTGGTCCTATATAATAATAACCAAATACCTAAAATCCAAGACTCTGAATTGTATTATGAACCTCTAACCACCATAATGTAGACCAGTTGTTATGTCATATCAAAATTAAATGTAAAATCACATCCGCCCCTTATCGTATCTTTTGGAATACAAGCTCCGATAAGAACCACTGTCTATGCACGTAGCTTTCTTTCTCTGTCTATTTTATTCATTAATTAAGTGTAATTATCTGATTATGTGAATTTACTGTCATTTTATTCTCCCTTGTACGAATATCTTATGTTTAATGCCCTTCTGCGAAACAACATTAATAGGATGAATCCGACTTTTTTTTTCGGATATTTCCAAAGTATTTATTCTGATGTCAAGGTTTCAATACATGAAAAATCTGATACATGTTTAATCAATATGTCTCATTGTTTAAGAATTCCAACTTAAATCCTATACACATTTTGGTCTCAGCAACTATTCCATTCATTAATCTAATTAATTTACTGCCTATCTATGTTTATTTTCACTTTGTTCTCGCTCGCACGAAGTTGATATGTATTATGCCTTTGCCACTTTATGATATGTGTTTATTGAAATGAACCACATTGATATGTTGGATCGTACTTTCCTCTTCCAATATTTCCAAAAGGATTCTTCTCATGTGAAATTTTCAAATCACAAAAATTTTTGTATATACTTAATCAATATGTCACATTTTCCTTTGATTAAGGTTTCAAACCTATCCACACATCTTGGTGTTAAGGCCTCTTCTATTCAATAATCTAATTAATGACCTGAATATGTGCATTTATTCTCACTTTACTCTTGCTCAGACGAGCATCACTCTCATTGTATTTATCATTGGTAGCCCCACGATCTCTGTGACATGTCTTAACTCTCATTTATTGCTCCCTCTACTTACTTGGTATATGGGTGTGTTCTCTATTTATCCTCTTCACCCCGCACTATTCTGTTGCTTTTTTGGGTTGCAGTTTATTTTTCTCTTTCTTTATTATTGCTAGCGTCTTACTATTTCTCTTCTTCTTGCTACTGCATGGCATGTTTCTTCCTTCAATTGGATAACTGTCCCAAAATTTCCTTCACAAGCAGGTGAGAATCGAAAACCTGCTAACCATATCGCCTTGTACACTCAAATGGAAAGTATCAATGTTTTCATGCTCAATATATAGTTTAAAATAATATCTACATTGTTACGATGTGCAAAACGCCCCCTATAGAATTTCTGAAACGTCATATATGGAGATCCCACTTTCTATGCTTAGACATTTCAAACTTGCTTCTCCATTACCTTTCACTATTGGAAGAAATATGTATTGTTAATGGTTCTTATTTTATTTGTGCTCGCTGCTTTATTCCCATTTTTTTCCAATGTTGACAACATTTCACGCACTTTCAACTTTCAGAACACCTCCTTTGCTCCTCATCATGGAAGTTACCTTTACAGTGAATGTCATCACTTTGTTGTTGGATGGATCTACAGGGATCCAACCATTGCTCCAAATAGTTGAACTCGCCCTTCATGCTTCGACAAAGACAATGTCCCAATGCTACTGAATTTCCCTCTTCGATGGTACCCCTCAGCATAAAAATTTGCTTTCGTCTACTTACAATGGCCATGTTGTCTCTAGTAACCTTGAGTTGGGGTCAATTGTCATTATTAAAGAAGTCACTCGCACTTTTTTACAAAACTATGCGTATGTTCACTCTTCAACATATCCATCATGTTTTTATGTTCCTTCCCTCTCTACGCCACTATCACTCCAACTAATCTGCATTTCTTTTCTCTTTCTTTCCTTCTTTTTAGGACTCTTCAGGTTATTGAACTCAAAGTTCTAGAATGTCATGCACCTTTGATTGGAGACCTAGCCCTTCTTCAAATTGTACAACCATCCACATACCAATCGAGCTCTTCAACATCACACAACCTTGCGTTGTATACTATTCCTTCAACACAGGCTTCTCCTTCATCATCAACTCAGTTATCCCCTACTCTGCATGTTTCCATTCCATTCATGGATCTAAGCCCCTACCAGAAATAATAGTCAATCTAGGGCACGATCCTTGGAAAAATAGACATTTTCTCAACAATGCTCGAGCCTCTGGAAAGGTCTTTTGATTTGAACTTTTTTATTCTGCCAATGATGTGATCCATCTCTCTGCCTTCAGTGACCTTGAAGATTCCTTACATTACCTTGTCCAAATTAGGTATATTTACATGGTTTCGAATGGCATAATGAAACCAACAAACACAAATTACAACCATCTCAATATAAAATGGGAAGTATCGCTCTTTGCAACTTCCACTGTTAAACCTTCCCTAGATGATGTTTCGAAAATTACTTTCCACCCTTTCCATTTTAAATCTATTGATGAAATCAGATATGCAAATCTCAGCTTAATCAATTGTCGACATCATTGGCATTATCAGGTCCACTTCTCCAACTTCCACTATTCATCGAAGAGATGGCTTTGAAACACCTAGAAGAACTCTCAGCTTGGAAGACATGTCTAGGTATAGTATCGATGTCACCCTATGGGGGAGCATTATGACACCATGGACAATTAACTTGTCGAACTTTCCTCTTCTTATGCTTCGACCATTATTGCAATCAAAGGTGGACGCATCACTAAATTTAATGGAAGAATTGTTGGGACTATCTTGACCACCAGCCTCATGCTAGATCCTGACATTCTAGATATGAGAAGCTCTTGTCATGGTTTAATAAAAGAGGTTGCTTGGCCTCTTCACCATCATTAAGTAGAAAATTCTAGGGGTCTTCCAAATGCCACCACCTACACCGTACAATTGTCGAATTCATAGGCTCACATCCTGCCAGAAAAGCAACATGGTTCTCTATTCGTGGAACCATCACCTCTATTGACATGCAATATTTCTACGTCCTTTCATGCTCTCTCTCATCTAATGGCATGCAATGCATAAAAAAATTTCAACCACTCAAATGGAATGTTTCACTACATAAAATGTGGTGGGGACTTCTTTGAATGTTAGTATCGTTATGTGCTAAAATTTGAAGTGCATGACCACATAGGCCTACTGGAAAATGTTACTGCTTTTGATGATGTTGTAGTTGAACTCATGGGTGTCCAAGAAAAAGACTTGTTCATACTCTCCAGTTATCTTGATTCTATCCACGAGCATGTGCAAGGTTTTCATGATGTCCTTTACTCTTCACACTGTCTATGAAAATAGATAGCTTCAATGGTGTTGATCGTTTGAATTTTGTGCTAATCAATTTAAAGGAAATCAATTATGGCTCTGCAAGTTCCATTCTCCTCCAGGATATCAAAATAAAATCTACTACTTCAGTTGTTCTCTAGCTTTGAAACTTGTTTTCTTTTCCCCATGCCATGCTGAAGTGTAAACAACAAATTCTATATGCTTTTCCATTCATTATTGTTTCATCCCCTGTCGCCCACTTATTCTCTTCACTACATCATTGTACTTCTTTCATTAATGTATATACACCTATGTTACATGTTGCACCTTCCACCTTTGCATAATTCTCCATATTTTACCTTTACATGGAGTATTTATCCTTTTTTCTTCTTCCTTATAAACAAAATAGAATGTTTGCATCCTTTTAAAGTGTGCTTTGTGAAACTAAATACAAACACTATCTTTTTATAAATGATTTTTGTTTCCTTACCCTAAATCTATTTGATAAATAAATGATAAATAGTTATCGGTCACCACAAAAAATACTTCCCCGAAATAAGATTGATTTCAATAAAAAAATCTCAATGGAACGACATTAGTGCGTAATGTTAAAGAAACATAAACTATTGTAAAAAGGTTTTCCTGATTGTTGTAGCGGCTACAACCACCTTACAAAATTGTGGCCTACACCGATTTCAAAGCCTCCCTTGAAGAGTTTCACTTGATGACTACACACACTCAGGTTCACTCTGTGATCTCGTGTGAGTCTTTACATCTGCCTTGCTTGTTCATTGGATTCAAGTCTCTGCATGCTGATGTCTAAGTCAAGCTTGTGACCATGTTCTTGTTATGCTCAAAGTCTTCGCTTCGTATGTGCTTTTTGTGGTCGCTATGAAATCATCTGTTGCACTGACACACGGAGTCACATTCACTGTAGTGCAAGCATCGTCTCGATCAATGAACAATCAATCAAGAGTGTCGCCCTTGTCACTTGCACCATTGGTCAGTCATATTGAACATGTGTGTTTGGATGGTTTGGTCATTTCATTGTCAAGTCATGTGACTATGTGTTCGTATGATCACCTATGCATCTTTCAATTGCTCACACACTTATCCATTTTTGCTGAAGTTCTAACAACCAGACTCCCCTATGACAACTGAACCATCACCCTACCATCGACTCAATTGATTGTCAACTAGAATACCATAGAAGAACCAAGAAAGTATTTTCAAGCTTAGCTTACGACAAGTAATTCAATCAACTCTCATGCTAGCCACCCGGACATTCGGACCCAGAATTCACCCTGGGTTTGACTCCCTTCAAAAATTTCGCAGAGGCTACTAACCTCTCCCGCTCAACTAGTTGAGGAAATTATGCAGACAGGCCGGACAAACACCAAGTGCCCCTCCTTGTCTCCCTCAGAAAATTGTGCAGTTTTCCTAGTCAATCGACAAATGTTCATCTCATAAATTGCACAGTGTTCATGAGTAGGCCTTCCACTTCCCATCAGTCAGCTCAGCTCAGAAATTGTGCAAATATGATCAGTAGGTCAGCCTCCTGGCCTCAATGTAGTTTTCCTTGCTATCATCCCCTAGTAGTTCCCTCTAGAAATTGTGTAGTTTTGGCTGCCAGTCTCCTAGGCAGTTCCCCCAAAAAACTGTGCAATCCCTGCCTCTTGATCCTTCATTCATCTTGCCCCATTCCTCTGGAAACTTGTGGAAATCTGGTTGTCTAGCCCTGCTACCCGTTCACTCTAAAAAATGCATAGAGCATCCCTACCTTTCCTTCTAGCAACCCAAACTATCCCTCCCAAAATTTACACAATTTTTCCTCCGCGCCAAGCCAGACCTTGCAGACAGTCACTATCGACTTAGATTTCCCATCTCCATCACTTAGTGACTCTTGTGCAGTTTTCATCAGCAGTTCCTAGAGCCATCATCCCGCTTCACAACCTTGGTGCCTCTCCCTGTCACATACATCCGAAATGATTACATGTCATGGTAGACTAGGAGGTTTTAGATTTGATGTCTTCTTGTCATGAGTGACTACAGGTATAGGTACACCAACAAACATGGCAAGATGATGAATGGGATGAACAAAGGGGCCACATGCAGAAGGAAAGGTTCACCAATGGATGAATAGACGAAGCATGTGAAGCAAACGAATGTGATGAGCATGCACCTTTGCAAACAGATGAACCTGTCAAGCCTTCCAGCATGCAAGAAAGGAACAACATGCTAAAGCTTCATCAAGCAAACCAAGAACCATTGAAGACTCTATGCACTTCGCCATGCGAAGGTGAAGCTATGATACACCATGAAGACATCCATCACCTAGCAGTATTGTAGCTCAACATGCAGTCCAGCAGCAGCACGAATGTACCAGCATTGTCATATCAAGTCATGTCGAGTCACGTCATGAGTCATTCGCCCACATCTCCACTATGGGCTTATTGTCAATCAATGTGATGTAACGTGGAATTCCAAGAGACCCACTTGTTCAACAAAGAGTCATGGAAGTGAAATGGTCATGAGGGTAGTTGAATAGCCACAAGGGTCAGTTTCACCCTTGGCTATAAATACCCCCTCATTTGTACATGGAAGGGACTTTTCAGCTTAGCTCCTCCTACATAACCAAGAGAATTTGTAATCTTTTCTTGGAGGAGTAAGTAGTGGATCCAATGCCCTACACTCAGGGTTAGTGATGCATGGTTTAATGATGTGTCTTGGAACTTTCGCTTATTTCAGAAGCCTGCTTACAAGCCAACACGTTTTCACAGATGTATTGTATCTGTTGTAAGACTGATCTTTAACACTTGTAATGCACATTGCTTTAACCTGTGTTCTACATCTGAACTATTTCATTTGTTGTAATGCATAATCTATTAATGGAAATGTGTTGTATATGTTGTTAATGTTGCCTCTCCTGTGTAGACTTCTCTCCCAAACATCAGACAAACCTTTTACATGAAGCTTGTTGTAACAACCATTTCACTCATTCAGACTGATCTATGAGTGTTGTACATGTTATCTTACCTTGTATGTTGTGACTTCCACATCCATGTTATCTTATCTTGTATGTTGTGATTTCCACATCCATGTGGATTGCTCTACCAGAAGCTGTGCATGTCCTTTTGTGTTGTGTGTTCCTATCAGTGTTGGGACTGCTCCCAATTGACCTGGAACTTACTCTCACCCTTTCCCTCAACAGTGTAAGAACCATTGACACAAGTGATGCTTACACTCACCAGGCATGTGAACCTCACTTTTTGAAGACAAAGCAAACCACTCTCATGTGCTGACAAGAAAGAGTTGAGGAAAATCCTTAAGACAATGGAAATCGTGCCATCATACTAGATGGGACCCTCACACCAAATGGTGTGAGGTCTAGTTGGGACTTTATACTAGGGTGAGCCCCTGAATGTTGACAGGTCCAACACCATCAACATTTCTGGTGCTGGAAGGAGGGAACCCAGTTGTACATGGCTAAAATTCCCCTCACAGTCACTCATCATTCATGTCGTCAATGTAGTAAATCACACTCCCTCTCACGTGAATCTGTAATTGGTTACTCTTCACCCCCCTAGAATTGAACATGAGATCTCATATCAACACCTTCGCTACGTCTGTCCCATCACTCGTTAGTTCGTGAAAGCAATCGAACTGACCCCAGGTGTACAACATCTTCCACACACATCTAGGGAGCCAAAAGCCACTCCCACATGAGTTGTTCTATTATCAATGGAAGAAGTACTCCTTTCCATGCTTGAAGTTGTAGAGGAAGCAATTGAAGACGAGAGGAACCTCCAATCTTCCTTTGAAGACGAACAAGGAACTCTTTTGATCTTGGGATCAAACTCCGGTATAGGAGGCAGAGGGGAAGGTAGTGGAGGAGGTGGAGGTGGAGACAAACCGATAGACTCAGATCCAGAACCATCAGACTCTGAAGGACAAGAAGAATACAAAGAATATAAGAGATGGATGACCCAAATATTGAATGGATGACTCAGGGACCATTGGCTCTCCTGGCTATTCTGCACAAGATGCCGAAGCGAGTGGAGAGAATTAACATCAAGTTCAATCCTAACAACGTAGTGAAGGCAGAAGATCACTTAGAAAACTTCTACCTACAGCTGTAGATCCTTGAGGTGCGTTATGACGACGTAGCATGTAGACTATTCCCATGTACCTTGGATAGTTGCGCAGCTGCTTGGTATCACAACCTTCCACCCAAGTCCATACATAATTGTGGTTATTTCAAATGCATGTTCCTTGAAATGTTTGCTGATGACAAGACCCCAACCATGTTTCTCAAGGAATTGGGATACCTCAGGATGGAGGGAAATGAGAAAGTGAAAGACTTCAATCATAGGTTTATGCGTATTTTGAACAAATTTGTAGCAAACAGTAAACCTCACAACTCCATGATTGTTGACTATTACAAATTTGCACTGCTAACCACCATTGCACAGGTTGTTAAGTGAGCTGCAAAGCCAACACTTTTAGAAAGCTGTGAAGAAGCTATTGCTGTTGAAAAGGACTTGTACACAATTGGAGTCATCAAGGATGAAAATAAACCAAAGACTCCAAGAATGCGAGGAAAATTCCCCAAGAAACGCCAAGAAAGGGTAGATAAGGAAGTAATTAATATTGAGACCCTGACTCGCCTTGTCAAGAATTTGACCACCGAAATGTCTAAACTCAAGCAACGAAAAATGGACACATTCACAAGCAGCCATCCGCATACACAAAGACAGGAAAGCAGTTCATCAACCGACTCATCAAGCAACAACCGGTTCACTTCCAAATTTGCACAGAAGCCTGTGTTCTAACTCAATTAATACGTTGATCCTAATTTTTGTTCCTTCCACGAAGAGTTTCACCCTGAGAACTCTTGTTTATATTGGAAGCAAGTCATTACCTCTGTCTGCAGTCATACACTCGATGCAAAAGGTGATATGTAGGAGCAGCCAGAAGACACTAATGATAGCAAAGAGGTTGTAGTTGATGAAACACCAAGTTTTGGGCATGTGGTTAACGTGTTATCAGTCATCACAAGTAATCTCGAAGACAAACACTGAGAAGTAGCCCCAAAATAAAAATGATCGTTACAATATTTGGAGTAAAGGGTATCCCCCTATACTTGGGGAAATGCAAGATAAAGTTAGATAGCTCATAAAGAAGGTTGATCCACCAACTGTCGCAAAGTAGCAAACACAAAGCAATTCTGGGAAGACAACAGGGGATAAGAGTACATCCATGAGCAACAAGTTGCAAAACACTCCGCCAGACAGCATGAACATTCGTTCCACCCCGAACACCTCGATGAGTCTACCACCTTTGCACTACAACATAGTCGATGACATGAAGAAAACTTGGGTGAACATCAGTTTGTTCGAATTAGCCAAAGTCTAGAGCCAACAAGATATCCTGCGGTGTGCATTGGGACAAACAACAGTGGAAAACGCACTCTATTCAGAAAGGGAGCATGCACTCCTCC
The DNA here is from genome assembly GCA_000404065.3 of Pinus taeda. Classification (NCBI taxonomy): domain Eukaryota; kingdom Viridiplantae; phylum Streptophyta; class Pinopsida; order Pinales; family Pinaceae; genus Pinus; species Pinus taeda. The sequence continues at coordinate 33,119 of APFE030711323.1, forward strand.
CGAATCACTATCTACTGTGCTCAATACACTCTATATGGAAGAAGAAAACTCAGGTTGCCCCCATTCCTTCTTTCATTTGAAGTTTTCAACTATAATGTTCATAATTGCTTGGTTGATTCTAGCATGACATCCAATGTCATGCTGCTCTCCATTGCTTAGAATATCAATAAAAAATGGAGAAAAACATTTGCGAGAATCATCCAACTTGATAGGACCTCAGTACCATCCATTGGTGAACTTCGAGATGTGATCATCTGGCTATCCAATGACAGTCGAGTCCAGCAATGCATTAACATAGTTTTTGTGGACATACCGGAAGAATATGGACTACTACTCAGTAGAGACTGGTCCAGCAAGCTAGATGGATATTTTGTTACAGACTGGTCTCACATGTGGCTTTCGTACAAGGTTAGATGCAACCAAGTCTGGGTTTTATCCAATAGGTATATGAAACACAATGTCACTCCCCTTAATGGCGAGAAAGAACCATTGGCCTTTGCAGAACTCATGTTTGGTAACTACCTCCTGGAAAAGGCATTGGAGTGTTATCCTGCATGGCCAGCTCCAACCTCATCATACAAGTAGTTGGGACTCCTTCCTCTCCCAATTGATGATAATGAAACTTGTACAATTTGTTTTTCCAATTGTAGCAGTAGTAGAAACAACGGTAGCAACAACAATACTAGCACGCCAAATGGTCCATATACAGATAAGATATGGCCCATGAGTTTTGACAAATTAGGAACACATGATGGCTCAAGGACCGAGTGTATCTCATTCATCCAAAACAACGAACCATGCATGATTTCGAGCTTTTTGAAGTTCGAAGGCACAGTCAACGATGTTGAGTATGAAGCACTCATGCTGAACACACAAAGGACCAACACTACCAATGAACAAAGCAACACGAGAACCTACCATGATCCGAAGATGGAAAATCTCGATACAAGCTATGCACTACAACAATGACAAATCATTGACCACTTGATCGAACAGTACCGAGATGGGTCTGCAAGAGTAGATGATGACTTCAGTACACATTGCATTCGAGCAATCCAACATGAGATTCCAGGTAAAGGAGGAGACAAGCCATTGCAGAAAAGAACAGGTAACACCTAGATGCTATTTGCACTCCTTTCATCGAAAAGACTAGCTAACATTTTAAATGTTTGGATTACTTGCAAAGTTCATCATAATACTTGGTTTTCTAATTTAAATCTTGCACAGGCGAAATCTAGGAAAATTTTCTTATGCATTGACTTCAGAAACATGAACCCCTCCCAGAATAAAACTAACTACCCCGTGCAATCATCCGAGCCCATGTTGCACACATTACCTGAAATAGTGGTGATGTCCTCACTTGAAGGTCTTCTTGAATGCCACCAGGTTCTGGTAGCGAAGCCCGGTGGACTTGCACTGGTCTACGAGAGGCTTGGCCCACTCACGTATCATTTGCGATCACTAGGAAGGAGGATTGACAACCTTCCTACCAATGGACAAGATCGGAAACATTATTTTCAGTAGGTCGGGCCGCACTTGTGCCATGTACATAGTCTACTTGCTGCATGTTGTTTCATTTGGTTTGGATTGATTATTATCTTTTCTTTTTCTTTGTTTGATTTTTCTTACTATTTTTGTTCATGTTAGTTTGTTTTACTTGATATATTACTATTTTTGTTTTCAGAAATAAGTGTTTCCAACTACTACGTATTGGCTTTTGAAAAGATTATGTAGCTGAAATTTGAGGAAACTCGTGACATTTTAGGACAAGGCCAATCTTGTGTCTGCCTTCTCTATGCTTGGTTGTAACTTTTGGCCGATGAATTTTTGGTCCAACCATGAACCTGTATCCACACTGGGAAGCCCCATACCTGTATTCAACCTTCTGCTCTGTGTTTTCAATCTCATCCAACTAGTAGAAATGGAGAAGGGGAAAATCTAAATGAGCAAACCTATGTCAGAGGTCTTACATGCTTCTCTGAAGGAACAACCTCTTCTTCTCTCAATAATTCGGGATCCCTCTTCTGCCCCAAAAATAATTAAGTGCTTATGCACAATCCTCTTAAAAATACAAAGGTGAAAGAAGATAAAGGCTTCATGCACAGAGAGGTGAAGCATGCAATTCCACCAAGGTACGGACCAGGCTCACTGACAGTGGAGAAATGTATGTGTTCCTACTTGACTCTGTTGGGGTACTGCCGAGGCTTGCTGGCACAGGAGCAACACCAGAGATGAAAACTTATACTTTGAAAATCTTCAACTCACAAGATAAAGTACCCTTCCTGGATTTGAAACACTAAGATCTAAGTTGTACTTATGATTGTGTTTGACTGATTGGCAAATATTGAACCATGTATGTCCATGGGGTAAGTAGGGAAACTGAAGTAACCTGCACAATGATTCAATACTCTCCGAAAGACCAAAGCCCTATGCTAGCAACGAACTGAAACATAGAAGATAGAGTTCTGCTAGTGTGTTGCCAAGTGTTGTAGCGGCTACAACAACCCTCCAAAATTTTGGCCTACACTAATTTCGGAGCCTCCCTTGAAGAGTTTCACTTCTTCACTACACACACTTGGGTTCACTCCATGAGCTCGTGTGAGTCTTCACATCCACCTTGCTTGTTCATTGCATTCAAGTCTCTACATGTTGATTTATAAGTCATGCTTGCGACCATGTTCTCGTTATTCTCAAAGTCTTTGCTTCATATGTTCTTGTTGTGTTGCTATGAAAGCATATGTTGCACTCATGTACAGAGTCACATCCACTGTCGTGCAAGTGTCATCTCGATCAACGATTAATCACAAGTGTCGCACTTATGACTTGCATTGTTCGTTAGCCATGTTAAACATGTGTGTCTGGATTGTTTGGTCTTTTCGTCGTCAAGTCATGTGAATGTGTGTTCGTATGATCACCTATGCATATTTTGATTTTTCACACACTTCTCCATTTCTGCTAAAGTTATGACGACTAGACTCCCCTCTAACAGCTGGACCATCACCCTGCTATTGACTCGATCGACTATAGACCATAATAGCACGGAAGCACCAAGCTAGTCTTTTAATGTTGAGCTTCCTGTAAGCAATTCAATCAACTCTCATGCTGGCCACCTAGATAGTCAAACCTGACAGTCACCCCGGGACTAAATCCCCTAAAAAATTATGTAGGAGCCACTGACCTGACCCACTCAACTGGCTGAGGAAATTGTGCTGACAAGACGAATAGACACCAAGTGCCCCTCCCTGTCTCCCTCAGAAAATTGTGTAGTTTTCCCGGTCAGTCATCCTGACAGTCGACCAACTATTCATCTCAGAAATTGCATAATGTTCATGAGCAGGATTTCCAGTGCCCATCAGTTAACTTAGGTCAGAAATTGTGCAAAGATGATTAGTAGAGCATCCTCCTAGCCTAAGTACAGTTTTCCTTGCCAGCAGCCCCTAGCAACAGACTTCCAATTCCCTCTAGGAATTGTGCAATTTCTGCTACTAGTGACCCTAGCATGCAACTAGAAGTTCCCTCTGGGAATTGCGCAGTTTTGGCTGCCAGACTCCCAGGCAGTTCCCCAAAAAAATTGTGCAATCCCTGCGTGTTGGCTATTCATGTAGCCGGGCCCATTGCTCTGGATAATTGTGAAAATCTGGTTGTCTAGCCGTGCTACCCGTTCGTTCTGCAAGATGTGCAGAGCATGCCTACTGTTCCTTCTAGCAGCCCAGACTATCTGTCCCAAAATTTGCATAATTTTTCCTTCCAGCCTAGCCATACCTTGTAGACAGTCACTATCGACTTAGATTTCCCATCTCCATCACTCAATGACCCTTGTGTAGTTTTCATCAACAGTACCTAGAGCCATCATCCTACTTCACAACCTTGTTGCCTCTCCTGATCACCTCCATCTGAAATGATCATGTGTCATGCTAGACTAGGAGGTTTTGGATTTGATGTCATTTCGTCATGAGTGACTGCAGGTATTGGTACACGAACAAACATGAAAATATGATGAATGGGATGAAAAAAGGGAGAACATGCAGAAGCACAGGTTCACCAATGGATGAACAAACAAAGCATGTGAAGTGGACAAACCTAACGAACATGTACCTTCGTGAATAGATGAACTTGTCAAGCCTTCCAGCATGCAAGCAAGGAACAACATGCTAAAGCTTCATCAAGCGAACCAAGCACCATTGAATATGTCATGCACTTTTCCATGCGGAGGTGAAGCTATGATACACCATGAAGACATCCATCACCTAGCAGCACTATAGCTCGACATGCACTCCAACAACAACACGAATGTCCCAACATTGTCATTTCAAGTCATGTCGAGTCACATCATGAGTCATGCCACCCACATCTCCCCTATGGGCTTGTTGTCAATCAATGTGATGTAACGTGGAAGTCCAAGAGACCCACTTGTTGAACAAAGAGTCATGTAAGTCGAAAAGTCATGGAAGTCAAACGGTCATGAGGGTAGTTGAACAGCCACAAGGGTCAGTTTCACCCTTGGCTATAAATACCCCCTCATTTGTACATGGAATGGCATTTTCACCTCAACTCCTCCCACATAGCCAAAAGAGTCTGTAATATTTTCTTTGAGGAGTAAGTAGTGGCTCCAACACCTAGCACTCGAGGTTAATGATGTATGGTGTAACGATGTGCCTTGGAACTTTTGCTTAATTCAGAAACCTGCTAACATGCTAGCACATTCTCACACATGTATTGTATCTGTTGTAAGACTAATCTTTAACGCTTGTAATGCATGTTGCTTTAACCTGTGTTCTACATCTAAACTATTTCATTTGTTGTAATGCATAATCTATTAATGGAAATGTGTTTCATATGCTGTTAATGCTATCTTGTTCATGTAGATTGCTCTCCCAGACATTAGACAGACCTTTCAAATGCAGCTTGATGTAACAACCATTACACTCGTTCAGACTAATCTGTGAGTGTTATACACGTTATCTTACCTTGTATGTTGTGAGTGCCACATCTGTGTGGACTGCTCTGCTAGAAGGTGTGCATGTCCTATTGTATTGTGTGTTCCTAATAGAGTGGGGATTGTTCCCAATCAATCTGGAACTCACATTCACCCTTTCTCTCGACAGTGAAAGAACCATTGACACAAGTGACGCTTACACTCACCAGGCACATGAACCTCACTTATCGAAGACAAAGCAAACCACTCTCCTATGTTGACAAGTAAGAGTTGAGGCAAATCCTTAAGGCAATGGCAACGGGGCCATCATACCAGTTGGGACTCCCACACCAAACAGTGTGAGGTCTAGTTGGGACATCATATCGGGGTGATCCCCTGAATGTTGGTAGGACCAACACCATCAACACCGACCAATTAACACAACCACTTTATAAAAACACACATCTACTTTATATGTTAAAAGGCATTATTTTGAAAATATACCCAGTAATGAAGTTATTGGTTTTGGTGGCTATGCACTTTATCTTTGCACTCAATACTATTGTTTCTCGTCTCCTATATTAACTAATACTTGTGTCCCCATATTTGTATCAGGATGGACATGCCAACGTCTTCTACACACCCCTCAAGAAATGTTCACAAGAGACTCCTTCAGGGAAAATTTTAAGAATGGAAATTTATTTTAAAGTTTACAAACCTTGGCGAATCTCACTAGTACATAATACACAATTTGTAAAATGTTTGGCAATGTTTTTGTAAAAGTATTCAAATTTCTAATCATTTTATATAGTCTCTGTGCAAAATTTTGGCAATTTTTAAGGTAAAATAATTTTATACTATAAAATTTGGGCGAATAATTTTCAGAAAAAATGGAATTTAGCAAATCTTTTTTTTGTAAAAAGCATGGAAAATTATCCCACTTGCAAATATTAGCCCCTAAAATTTTCTCTGAACTCCTTTATGCACATAATAAATATGCCTCCAACAAACAAAGATGGCTCAAATATAAAATTGATTTAAATAGCCAAATGTTTTTAGGCATACCCCCGTGTAATGTTTCTCTGCCCCAACATCTCGAAGCTTCACTTGGAAACCCATGTCCTTTAACATTCCTTGCTCTGAATGTACCTACCCTTCAACTTTCTCCATTCACTGGCACTTCTTCCCCATATACATTGCACACCCCACCATCGACTCATCCTTCTTCACCCTCCCATCCCCATATTTTTCTCAATACTGCCCTTAACCATGCACAACACTGATTTCATGAAAGGATAGATGACCTCTCTCCCTTGCATGTCTACTCCACATGCAAATAATCATACCCAAATATGAAAAGAGAATTCTTACATGATAACCTCTGTTGCTCCTGATGTGCAACTACAAAATCAACCAACTGCTTCTCGCTTGCAAACAACATGGACCCTAGAAAATAGCCATTTTTCATTGTTCCTCTAACACAAATAGAGGAAATTATCTTATCATGTGTCAGCCCAATCTTCCAAGTCACCCATGCACGAGGTGGATAGTACAAATACAATTGTCATACTATTTGTTTCCCACAAGACATCACTACTATCACCAACACTTTGCCACACTTGGTTTCTGAATTGGATATCATCATTCTTACTAGACATGGATCTGACCATAAAACATATGATTTCACTGTTAGCAGGACATGTGCTCTTGCAGCTTTAGAGTGCAAACTAGCCCATGATCCCTACTACAAGGATGTCCATCTAGACCATGCTACAATATTTGCCTTTCTGACTCACCATACTGATATGTCTTCTCTCGTCCGTCGCATTACCCCCTCCTCTCCTGAACCATGACTTGCCTTCCATACTTTCGATGATAAAATTCTTGCATAGCCCACTCCAACAAACCTCCAACCATCCTCTTTTGTATCAACACTCCAAAATTCCCATACTGATCTTGAAGAAATATCCAACTACCTGCACTCTCCCCATCCTAATTCAACTTCTTCACTTTCATGGCCCTCTATTTCCAGCTCCACTATCAATAAATATACCATAGAAGGCATGTTTGTATGGCATTCCCCACACTCTTCTCCATAGGGGTTGTCATGATTGGTCAACCACATCTTAGAAAAGTTGAAATGCAAGAATATGTTGTTCACCACATACACTACCATGATAACCACTTTGCCCATCATCCAAGATTCTGATATTACTTGTACAATCTTGTGTTGTAGCATCGTAGTTAAGAAACTACTGCTATTTTCATGAAAATAAACCTTGAAGAGGGATTTCCAATGACCATTGAAAACCTTCGTGCATGCCTCGATGACATGCATGATTCCATGGTTCTTGGCCAGATTATGAGCTTCGGATCTGGCCTTAGAGGGACACACTCATTTTGGAAAAAATGTAGAGGTGAACTCACTAATATGATCATACAAATAGGTAGCCATACTTTCTTCTTCACCCTTAGGGCAGCTAACACCAAATGGCATGACATGCACATGGTCATGCCTAGAGCCTGCCCCCTAAATTCATCAGAGTTGTCTCGATGGAAATTCAATGATATAATAAAAAATATGCATCTTGTAGCATAGTACATAATTGTCGATTCACAATCTTCCTCCAAGAGGTCTTGCAAATGAGTTTCCATGCAGAGGATTTATGGTGTAGGTTTTTGCCTGACCATCCTTCTCCTTTTTCTTTTTTTTCCTAGATGTACACTTGCCTCACAAAATTTGATTTCTCATCTTTGTAGGTATCATTGGCAACATAGGGTCTCCACACACATACATGGTTTCCTTTGGCCGGAAAATGCACCTGATATGGACAACCTCGATTGGGATGACCAAGGCGTGGTGGATAGGGTGAAGTCTTATTTTTATGAACGCATTTCTTCTTTGAATCCGTGGCCTACTAAATAATGTGCATCTTATGTGAACATCTCTACAGAGCATGACCCATGCATACTCCCATTGCCATTGATATTTTCATCCTCTCACCTTCAAGATAATGAGTATCTTCTTAATTGCATTCAATGGCATACAAAATGCCACCCCTCTTCATGTTTTTGAAAAAACGATCCTACTTTGTTTGGTGCTATGGATTTCCATGGGATTTGAATGCCACCTCCTCTTTGATGATTGATGGTAGTGGATGAAAGAAATATTTCTTGACTCATAACCATGACAAGTTAAATGTACACAACTCTACCATGCTATCCATATGGGGAGAAGAAATCGATTTACAACCCGTTTTGTCTTAGTGTGTTGTTCTCCACTACATCTCGAAATATGTATCGAAGCCAGAGACAAAATTAGAAAGTTATTGGAAAATGTTGTCACATGTCTCATAGGATTTTCACCCTAAAGCACTTGTTGTTAGTGTTGTATGGAAAATTTTAATAGAAATAATTGTTAATAGGAACATCGACACACACGAAACATGCCACATGCTACAAAAATTGTCCCTTTCACTTTCTAGCTGCTCATTCATTTCCCTCAAGGTTACTCGAACTATTTTTTGATGTGTTTATCATGGTCTTTACCTGCCCTTCCCAACACCACCCTTCATTTTAGCATACATGAATAGACCTCCTTCGCTTGAAACACTAACTCTTCTTAAGGTTGCACGTTCTTGGTAATTCTCTGCTCGCCGAAATCATAACCAATGGAAACAAATAAATCTTTGCAATATTTTTCATGTCCTCCCTTGCTATTCCTCGATCCCTTCTCCTATTAACGCATACTACTCTTCTATCTGCTAGAGTGAACTACTTCTATACTTCCTATTCTACACACTCCCATTAGACATTGGCTCCAATAATGAACAATCATTTCACCTTGGTAACAAAAAAGGTATGCGTACATTCCATGGCATGTTCATCAAGCCCCTAAAAACCCCCTTCCCCTAGCTCTGGCGACACCTCCACTAATGAAATTCCCAACACCCATGAATCTGTAGACATCGGTGAATGGAAATTCCTTTCTCAGCCACACCCTGGAAACAACATGCAAATTGATGGCCTTAACATGCTTGGACATCATGACTTTGAATCTAACAACAATTGGGCCCATACTACCATCTCTATCCCTTTTCAAGAGACATCCATATGTTTTGTAGACTTCATTCGCTCATCCACCCAAATCCATTCTAGCCCCACTCCATTTCCCCGCTTGTTCACCTCACTATCGCCCACCTAGAAATTTGATTTCACCATTGTACTTACCCACTTTAGGACCACTCCCCACATTCCTCCACTTAGAATGGTGATCCAATGTACTGCTAGCATGGGGAGGTTCATTTAATTCATTTCATAAGAGATAAATTTCTTCCTGAATCTGCTCCCAATTCATATCCATTTCTCCTACTCACTCCAACTGGTGTTGCATCGTTTAACATAAAGGTGCTTACAATCCATTCTTCCCTTCACATTCCTTTAGTCTCAATGCATCCTCTTGATGGCTAACCACTTCTGCATCTCCAAGAAAATCTTTGTCACATCGAATACATTTTAATTTATGAAATGAACTTTATTGGGCCTAAACTTCTTTCACGCATAGATGATCATTTAAGAGAGGTATTTCCTTCCTATCAGAATGTCTTTTTTAGCAATCAGTTTATCATACTTATTGGTGATCTCAGTTAAGTATCTCCTATGAAGTAAATCCTAATGTATGTTGGGACATCGCACAACAATTCCTTTTGGCACACCTTTGACACAATCATCACACTATCTGACATCTTTCACTAACAGGGGATCGACCCTCCTCAAATCACATTCTGCCAATTGCTCACAAATATCAAAAATGCAACACCAACAATAGAAGACTGGAAGTTTTCTCATGTCAAGGACAAATTCCTTTTGTCGAATGATGAGCAATAAGAATTCGACAATGCAATCCACTTATATCCAATCAACCTAGTTGTTGCATTACATAACAAACAAATTCTCAAAAAATTGAACATGCCAATTGTACGATGCTACGCAGAGAAAATGAACCATGATCCTACTAGTACACATGAATATGATGAACAGTTGGATACAAAAGTTATTATTTGCAATGAAAAACATTTGTTCCTCACATGTAACTTGTGGGTTGAAGCAGGTCTTATAAACGGAGCACTTGGAAAAGTAGTTTCCATTTCCTATGCACCTAGATCAAAACCCCCTCAATTACCATCATTTGTTGTTATTGACTTCTTCCTATACATACCCCCACCATGAGATGCCTTGAACCCATATTATGTTCTAATTCCCCCAATAACACGAGGCTCTCTCAGGAAACTTCCCCTTCGAATGGCATGGGGTTTCTAAATACATAAATTTCAAGGGATGGCATTACGAAAGGCGATATTGGACATTAGCAACAAAGAATGACAAGGCTTAGCATTCATTGCCATCTCCATAGTTTGCACCTTCGCTGATCTTCACATATCTCCACCATTTCCTTCAGCACTACTCTCACATGCAAGGAAATTCTTACATCAACGTAGGCAACAAGAGGAATCCATGCTAGAATAAAAATATTTACAACCACCTATAGTTTTATTACTCCATCTAGCGCCTTCTGATTTCGTTTGAGTAAGCAAACTTTTGATTCAATTTCACAATAGTTGTTGCGAAAATAAGTTAAAATGCTTGACAGGAAGAAACATAAAACAAATATGTTGTCACTTACTAGCAAATGTCCTTTCAGTTGTCCAACAAGTAACTTACCACAAAATTTGGAAGCCATTTTCCAGACGGGAAAAGGAATCAAAAGCTACTCTGAACAAGGTTTCCAAACTATTGTGGTGAAAAAAACAACACCCCCATTTTGACTATATTATTATCATAATATTAATGGGGGCCACTATGTATTTGCAATTGGCTTTTGGATCATTTGTTATTCCTTTTTTCCTTATGTTGTCTTGTTTTATTTTTCAATTTGACTTAATCTTATTTTTATTATTTATTAATTAGAATAAATGAAACAAATATCCCCCAAGTCCAAGAATTATATTTTTGTCCAACTTTAACCCTTTTATATTGAACCATTGTTAAATGCGTTTGAGTAATAACACATTGTCGTAGTATTTAGCTGATACTTAGAAAACTCTTCAATCAAAGTTCACAAAAAAAAATCTAACACACATCTTATATAATGAAATCATATTAGAGAAATTGCATATCAACATTTTGGTAATGTACCACCCCTCCAAACCTCTGATCATTGATATAGTGTTACCACCAATCTCCTATTTGTTTAGATATCTAGTATGTGATATCAAAAGACCTCCAATTTGTTTAGGGCTCCACTATATAGACCAAATATGGGTATGAAATTCATTAAAATAATATCGTGTCTGATTTATGATCAGATAAAGTTATAAAAAGAAGTTAATTATCATCAACATCCTTGTTGAACATTAATTATCAGCAACATCAAAATTATATGTAGATTTATTCAATTCTAATTCTAATTTAAGCTAAATTATTTCCCAAATATTCCCTTTTTTTGCATCTAGTTTCTCCTTATGTTACTTTTCACTTAAAATTTAAATTTAAATTAATTATATATAGCAGATATGGGAACCAAATGAAAGGATAATATATTCAAAATGTTAATATCAATTTCTTAAAATTGTACCCTTTTAAGGAATTAAGAAATGAAAAGGAGATGTAGGAACTACACTAAATTATTTAAATAATAGATTATGTTGTTGTTTCAATTTAATAACCTCCTAGAAAGAAATGTTTTCCTTAACCTTCTTCATGTTTTTCACAATATTATACTCAATGGTATCAAAGACTACAACAGTCTTTGATGATTGAATGATATATCAATGTAAAACGAATAATGTATATAAAACTAAAAAAAAAAATATAAACAAAGCCTTGTAATATCTATCCAAGGAAAATGTATCATAATATATGTAACTTACAGATCTTTTCACTTATATAATTATAATATAGATCATCAAACCATTCATGAATATACAATGAGAATGATAGGTGTTTTAATTAAATAGTTAATTACATTAGTTGATATAAATCACTGCACATATATGACACCGTTGTTCATTTATATACTTAAAATATTTCTATTAAAACACATCAATTGTGATAATGCTCCAATCGCATCTAATAACATATATGGTAAAGTTGAAATAAAGCAGTAATTCAACTCATAAACATAGCATCAACATACATATAATAGCACATGATACACATTCACTCTTCTCATATGTAGACTAGGAATGGATCTTCTTTCTATTAAGACTTCTTTATAGCTTCAGTAGTGCAAACAAAAAGGTTTCTATTAAGACATTTTTGTTGAATTATGTTTATAGGGACTAGCCTATGAGGATAAAACACAAAGAGTGGTCAACGACTACACTTACATTGAATAACTTAGAGGAAATAACAAATTATGGATGAATCCAATACTTTTATGAGCCAAATATTCGGCAATCATTAGTATTAATGAAAGCAAATGGAATATCAAAAACCATAAATTCACTGCATTTCTCCATTAATTGACACAACGTGGATCAACATTGGATTCAATAGATGTTAGCTTTATCAAAGACTTTTATCGAAGAAATCATATGCTTGTCCCACTAAAACTTGTGATACCGTTTACCTCTGAACCCAATTAATTTTATCAGAACATATTTAAGATAAAATTGCATCCACCCTTAATCAGAGCTTTTGGAATGGGACCTCCCCTTAGATCTAACGATCTCTGATTGCAATATGTCTTGACTCGATTGCCTTTGTTATAACGACTTCAATGTAATATCACATCTTCCATATCGCAACTTTTGAAGCCTTGTCACTTTGAAACCTCTGATTGTGATACATGTTGCAGACCCGATTACTCCTTCATAAATGACCATAGATCATACTTACTGGAAAAATGTAGAAACCCAATAACATTTTTGGCTTGTCTCTTAAACAGCAACTGTAACCAAAACCATCTAATGCCATAGGAATCACCTTTAAAAAAATTTGTAAATAAATATTTGCAAAAATAATATAAAGCAGGCAAGTAAAATAACTCCGCAGCTGTCACAGAGATACTTCCCCATGAAATGTGAACATCAGTGTTTGTTTTAGAAATGAAGGATGCCCAGTATTCATTTCAATGACATGCTTTATGTACTTATCTATCATTTATGGTGTATTATGTGGACTCAAAACTATTTAAAATAAGAATTTCCCTTGTCAAATTTTCCGTAGTCTAAATCTTTTGGTATATCATTTACATTCCTTTAAATAGTTAAGGCTTTCTACACCCTCGTTGTTGCTACCTGTTCTAAAAGTTTCTTGATTAATAAGTCCTTCTCGTTGCTACATGTTCTCAAAGGTTTGTCGATTAATATATTAGTATGGATTTTTCCAAATAACTCAATATACAATGCAATGAAGTGCTTAGTTTAAACACATTTCATTTAACATAGAACTTCTACACACTTGTATACTGAAAAAAATGAACAAAATGTTTTAAACAACCTGATCTGTCATAATATTTTGGGAACCTATCTCTCCATTACGTAAACACATTCTCGGCATGTTGGTGGCTACAGAAATAAAATCAAAACTAAGCAAATATGTAGTCCATTTCAAGAATGCGTCATTCTATACCTTCTCCTCGTTGTTCGTTGTAGTTGAATAACCTCTTACAGTATTCATATAAAAAAATATCTCAGATCAAGCAAACTTAGCCAATAATAACGGTGTAGATTATATGGGTAGATGTAATTTGTAGGGTTATTTAACCTGTACCTAGCTTATCATTTCATGTGGTAATTACGTGGGAAGGACTTGTTCAAATACATGGCAGTTAAATTTTTTATCGGATCCTCTTGTTAAATGGATATCAGATTTTTTTGGAATTATCATCGTAAAAATACCGATAAATGGTAGTGGACCTGATCATATTATAAATCACAATTAAATTCCAAATCAGGTCTAGCCTATCGGAGTTCACAACTTGTGCAATTATTAAGAAACTTCATATAATGATCAAATGCGAAATGGATCATAAAGTAGATTGAAATTCTATATTAGGTTTAGGAGGTGAACCAACTATATCAGAAAAGTTCCGATGGGAGAACTTGTGATATATGACACGGTGTGATGTGGGCCATCGAAGTTCGGGAGTATAACAATATCGAAGCTTTTCGAGACATACCATATATAAAACTCCAATAATTTGGGTTCTCTTTTTTCGAACAGTGGAGTAAAATACATGGAAAATGAGTTTGGTGTAGGTGGACTTAACTATGGTTGTGCCAAGAACACAGGTCCTTAAACCTTTAAGATTTATTTGGAAAGGTTTTAATTGCCATTTTTCTTAAAAGGAATTTTTAGGATGTTTTAATATGATACCTTTGCAGCAAGGCTTTAAAGTTAAACTGAATGTTTATCTTTCTTTTTAATTAAGTTTTTTGAGGATCTTAAAACTAAGATTTCATTCACTTAGTAGAAATTTTTGGATTGTATCCTAGATTTTAAAATGGTCTTGATTCTTTATTAATTCTATTATTAACTATAATGTGGGGCTGTTGAGTCTTACAACACATATGTACCATTTTACTCAAATGTTGCTTTCACTTATTTCTATATCCCCCACCACTCCTATCGGCATTTCTTTGCACTTCTTGGTGCAAATGTTAGTTGAAATATTACTCACTTTATTTTCTTATAAGGAGAAATTATTTTAAAAAATATTAGAAAAAAAGAGGGTAGAAAGAGAGAGAGAAGAGCGAGAGGATTTATATATATTAAAAAACTGAAATAGTGGAGAATAAAAAGAAGAGTTGCATGACACACACACACACACACACACACACACACATATATATATATACACATATACATATACATATAACAAAGAGATAAAGATACAAAAGTGAGAGAATAGTGAGAGAATCTATATGTACTAAAAAAGATTAAAAAAAATAAAAAAGAGATAGAGATAAAAAGTTAAAGATAATTAAATAAAAAGTAAATGAAAAATAGAAAAATAGATAAGTTGTTAGCATATGGATTTTTTTAATATAACTTGAATATTATTTTTTATTTGTCATCACTTCTTTTTTCTAGTAAAAATTACGCATTTGGGGCCATTAAGAAGATAACGATAGTACATGAAAAACACTTACGGAATATTGCGTTGAATGGGTTTGAATAATATCTAAGTCGGGTATCCTATGATTCAATTATTCAAGATTAGAAGTATCAATTCATAATAAAGAAGAAGGATGATGATGATGCAATAACATTGTTTATAATTCAGCCCAAAGAAGCTTGGGATATTTTAGAGATGAAATGTGATGAAATGGCGAGCAACGCAAATAAATAGAGTGTTGTAGTTGTTAATGAAGTGACCGTTGTCATAAAATAAGTAGAATATTTGTACATTGTAGAAAAAATTGGAGTTGTGGAATAACCTAATGAAACAAAAGAATAGAACCACAATATGGAGACTATAGTTGTTGTGAATACTAAAGAGAAGTTTGTTGAAGAAATTTTCAAAGAAGATGTTGATTTTGTACAAAATGCATAGCATGATTATGGTGAATAAGGTGAAGTGCATTGTGCAAAGACACATGTGGACGAAGAAAATGAAATTAAATTTTTATTCACAATAATAATAAAATGTGAGGAGGACCTACTAATGAATGTTTAATTTTATTCTAAAGTTGAATTAGCATTTATTGAGGAGTGGCTTCCAAACCACAAATATGATGGAGATTAAAGCAGGAATGGAAAACCTAATCTAAGGAATAGGAAAAATGAAAGCAACCAACAAAGTTGGTGAACCTGTTGCAGCAGTATAAGAGGAGATCAAACAAAGAGAAATGGATGCCTTTATAGAAGCTAAAATACATTGTAGGTTTTGGTTGGAATGATGAAACCGGGGAGCGCGCGACGATCTTCCTTCTAGGGTTTCTGTAAACCCTGCTACGGAAGAGTCCTCCTAACCAAGGTCAGCTTTGACAGTGCTTGGTTGTTTAGTGGTCATATGTTTACTATAGGAAATCTCAGCACCCATGATTACCCCTCAAGGGGAGGACGCTGCGCCTCCCCCAAAGGACAACAGCAAGTAGCAACGGAATGGAGAAAATGACAATTCAGAGGTGCAGGCTGATGATAATACGGATCCAAGCTCACATCAGGGCAGAGCTCAGGGTAAACAGGATCAACCCAAGGTCAATTCATCTACATGCAAGCCAATAGCTACTAAGAGGCCAAAAGTAGAGTTTCCAAGCCACCGAATCAATGTCAGGATACAGTTCATGAGGGATCATGCGTTAATAGGCAAGTTTATAGGACTCTGGCCAACTGAGAAAGTGTTGAGAAGCTGGATAGCCTCAAAATGGAATCCAAAATGCCACATTACTCTGCAACTAGGACCGAATGGTTGTTTTACGACCATTCTTAACTGCTTAGAGGACCAGAACAGGGTTCTAGACAGAGGGCCATACTTCTTTAACACTGCTGGTCTGTATCTCAGAGGTTGGGTAAAGCGCTTTAACCCTGACAAGGAAGATCTCAACTGGGCTCCAGTTTGGATAAGGCTTTACTCACTTCCTGTGAAATATTGGGAGGAAGACTCCTTATAAGAAATCAGAAATGCACTGGGTGAGTTTATCAAAGTATCAGAGGAAACAAAAATCAGCATATACACCTCATATGCAAGGATTTGCGTCTACATGCACCTCAATCAGGCCCTGCCGGACGGAGTAAGTTCATTTCATGATGATATTGAATGGGTTCAGCTGATTGATTATGAGCATGTACCGTTTCGGTGTAGAAAATGTCATGATCTGGGCCACTTATTTAGGGACTATCCTCTAAATCAAAAACCCTCTTCCCAGACGTCTTCAGACAAGCCTGCTCCTGATGGATTCACCAAAGTGGCTAGCTGCAAAAGAAACCACAAGAAACTAGCAACTAACCCCAAGATGCATCTAGCTAGCTCTTCCAAACCTTCAACTAGTAACAACTTTGCAAATTTGGCAAGAGCTGATGATCCTGATTCCAAAAGCCCCTCTCCTCCTGAGAAGGAAACCAAAAAAGATAAACAGGAAGCGCAAAAAAACCCCTTATCGCTCCCAGAAGATCCGCTGATCAAAAAAACTCTCTCCCATACCCAGATCAAAATCCCAACTTGGAACTCTCAAGGATGGAGGTCGATAACACAACACTCGGCCCCAGAACAGCAGCAGAAACAACTGAAGAGCTACAAGAATCCTAGTACATGGAGGAAGAACCTAAGAAGATAGATATTGGAGAACTTGATATCCTAGGACTACAGCAGACATGCAAAACAAGAAGCTTTGAAAAAATCCCAGATCGACAAATAGACAACCTAGTGGAGGTCCTATCGCGCTCTCAAAAGAATCACTCTCTTGGTATTCAAATTGGAAGTCCTTGGGATGGAAATTTTATTGCCATAGACAACAAAAAGCGTGGGAGGAAAACCGATCTCCAACGAACTATCAGAATAGGAGAAATGTTAGTGGATTCAGACAGATAATCCAAGCTAACTAAGTACTTCAACATCAACCCCAATACCTCCTAATGAAGTTGATATCTTGGAACATCAGAGGGCTCAACAGCCCAAGGAAAGCTAGATTACTCAAAAACATGATCATGCAAGAAAAACCTCAAATTCTATTCTTGCAAGAAACCAAATGCAATTCAAATGATTTGGAAAAAATTGCAGCGAAAGCCTGGCCAGGTGGTCTAGTAACTATTGTGGATGATCATTGGGTGTCTAGCGGCTTAGCAATTCTATGGGACGCGCGCACTATTCTGCTCAACAATATACATGCAAATAAGAACTTCATCCAAGCAATTTTTCACATAAATGGAACCAACATTTATGGACACATGACTAATGTGTATTTTCCTCAGGAAAGTACACATAAAATCAAAATCCTAGACACCCTTTTAGAGCTCAATAAAAATAGGTTGCATCCTCTTTGGATTTCTGGGGGTGACTTCAACATGATTGCAAGGTTGGAAGAAAAAAAGGGAGGAAGGTACAGAGGAAACAGAGATGGGAGTCACCTAAGAGACTTTATTTAGAACAACTGGCTTATTGATATCCCCTCCAACAACGGTCTTTTTACATGGAATAACAAAAGAGAAGGGTCGCAACAGATTGCTTCTCGCCTGGACAGATTCCTTTTATCAAACAATGCAAATCATTTGGGAGGAGAATTTGTTGCTTCTATCTTGTTGATATCGGGTTCCAATCACTGGCATATTTCCCTTCAATGGAATCACCCTGGACACAACATTCGACGGCCTTTTCATTTTGAAGCCTTCTGGATGTCTCATCCGAACTTTAATAACCTTGTCAACTCAGAATGGAGAAACTTTTCAGCTCCTAGTGGTTCCAGATGTTTCAATTTCAGTAGACGCTTAGGCACCTCAAAGGCAAAATCAAACTCTGGAACCATAATTCTTTTGGTAACATCTTCCAGGATTATAATGCCCTCAATCAAGACATGAAGAATTTGCAGTAGAGGATCATAATTGAAGGGCTAACTGAGGACCTTTCAAAACAGGAACAAATTCTTGAATCAAAAATTCTAGAAAGGGCAAAATAGGAAGAAACCATATGGAGACAGAAATCAAGAATAAAATGGCTGAAGGACAGAGAAAAAAACACAATTTTTTTTCACAGAACTACCGTTCAGCACAGAATGAATAATAACATATCCCACATTCAAAATGAGCAGGGAACAAAGATTGAAACTCTGAAGGCATTGAAAGTGAATTCCTCAATTATTTCAAGCAAGCTCATCAAGAGCGAAATATAGACAAAATGCCAGCTATTGATAAAATTCTGAGGAACATTCCCAAATTAATGTCAGAGGAGCATAATCACCTCCTTCTCAGACCTGTAGACCTTCAAGAGGTTGAAGAGGCAGTGCGTCAATTGAAAGTTGGTAAAGCACCGGGTCCGGATGGATTCACCTCCAATTTTTTCCACAACTTCTGGGACCTGATCAAATTGGAGATTTGGCAAGTGGTGGAGGAATCGCGTACATTAAGATGGATGTTCCCTAGTTTAAATGCCACTTTCATTACGCTGATTCTGAAGGAGGTGGAGCCCAGCACTCCTGATAAGTATCGACCTATCGCTTTGTGAAATATAATTTATAAGATTGTTTCCAAAATTATTGCTTCTAGACTGAAATTACTGCTTCCTCTCATCATCTCACCTGAGTAATCCGGTTATGTAGAAGGCAGGCAGATAACGGATGGAATTATCCTAACTCATGAAATAATCCATTCGCTGAAGCAATCTAAGAAACCAGGTATGCTGCTCAAAATAGACTTATCCAAGGCTTTTGATAGCTTAAGTTGGATTTACATTCGAAAAATTCTAACAGCTTTTGGTTTTGCTCCTCCTTGGGTAAGGTGGGTTATGAGTCTGTTATCTTCATATTTCTTTTATGTGCTAATCAACAGTATACCCTTGCCCACCTTTTGTCCCTTTAGGGGAATTAGGCAGGGAGATCCCCTTTCTCCCTTCCTTTTCGTTATCATGGCAGAGGGATTGGGTTGCAACATTAAAACAGCCCAGCAATCTCAGCTCCTCAAAGGCTTATCCTTTCACAACTCCCCTACTTTTTCTCACCAACAGTTTGTTGATAACAACATGCTTTTCGTCCATCCATCTATTCAGGAAGCCCATCAACTCAAATCTCTTCTATCGGAATTCTCAGAAGCCTCTGGAGCCAATGTCAATAAAATCAAGTCTTAAATCTTCTTCTTTAACACTCCTATTATTACCCAAGCAACTATAGCGCGTATTCTTGGTTTCACCATTTTCGTTCTCCCCTCCAAATATTTAGGAGCGCCTCTAACAACCTTGGTTCTCAAGCACTCCTTTTGGAAAATCCTCTTAGAAAAGCTTGAGGCTCGACTCTTCCTTTGGACTCACAGGACTCTTAATTTGGCCAGTATATTAGTCCTCATAAAAGTTGTTCTTCACTCCATGCCACTCTACCTCTTTTCTATCTTGGCCGCCCCCAAGTGGGTTCTCAAGGAAATCAAGAAACTCCAACATTCCTTCTTATGGGGAAGTTTTGGACCTACCCATAAATGGGCTCTTGTCAAATGGGATAAAGTTTGCCTTCCAAAATGCATTGGTGGCATTAGTTTGAGGGATCCGTCTCACAATAACGAAGTCATGGGAGCCAAAATTTGGTGGAGATGGCTCTCTATGCCCTTCAATCCTTGGGCTTCTCTATAGACTGCCAAATATGCAAGCAACTGCCCAATTGAAGAACGAATACGAATGTCAAAAGTTAGCATGGGATCATTGATATGGAATTCGGCCAAACAGCACAGGAACTTAATTCAACAGCACAGTTTTTGGGAAGTCAAGAATAGCAACACAGCTAGGCTCTGGGAGGACTCCTGGCATCAGCTGCCAAAGCTCAAGGACCTTCTTTCTCACCTGCAGCTACCGGAGCAGGATTTGCATGAGTTAGACAAGGTCAGAAGCTTTTGGAATCCCTCCTCCATCTAGGATTACAGACGATGGAATGCAGCGGATCAGATCCTAAGGCATGGCACAGAATAGGCTCAGTAATCTCTTACATCAAAATTACTAAAAAGAAAAATACTTTTTTCAGAGGAAATGGATATCCTTAGGTGGGGATATGAAGAAAAAGGCAATTTCACCACAAAGGAAGCTTACAATATAATAATTAAGGAGCATACGGTCAAAGATGTACTATGGAGCAAAGTTTAGGACCCCTCTAACTAGCCGAAAGTTTCTACCTTTCTTTGGCTCCTATGTCAAAATAAGATCATCACATGGGATAATCTCAGAAAAAGGAATTATCATGGACCTTCCAGATGCCCCAACTGCAAGCAAGAAGAGGAATCCATTACACATCTTAAGCAATCCTGTCATACTGTGCGCAAGCTATGGGAAAAAGTTAGCTTTCACTGCCAAAAAGAGGGCAGAGTGCATGGGGATATAATAGCTACAGTTCGCAACTGGAACCAAACACATTATCAAAGAAAACTTCTAAACACCTTGTGGAAGTTTATTCCTGGATTCCTAATGTGGAACATTTGGAAGGAAAGGAATCGTCGGATATTCAAGGATCAATCCATGCCTATGGAAAATCTCTGGACCATCATCTACCAAAATATCAAAGAATCCCTCTCCATCCTTTCTTGGTCCCAGGAAGATCTTCCTTCTCTGTCACAAGAAAAATCCATAGGGCAAATTGGAATATTCAATTGAATCAAGAGCTTTTCTCCAGAGGAAAACTACCTTCGCTAGGCAGTCTGGCCACAAAGTGGATCCCTCCTCCCAATAACATGATACAGCTAAACTTTGATGGAGCCTCAAAAGGAAATCTAGGAAATTCGGGCTTTGGAGGGATCTTCAGAGACCATCAGGGAACTCCCATTTTGCCTTTTTTGGTTCAAAAGGGTGGGATACCAACAACTCAGTGGAATTGGAAGGCTTATGGCAAGGTCTTATCTTAGCTCAAGACAAAGGATTCTTTCCGCTTATCATAGAAGGGGATTCCTAGATCATTATAAATATGGTTTCCAAAATCATTCAAGGCACTCCCTCGCACAAGGTGAGTAATAGCTGGAGAATGGCAAAAAGGCTTGAGCTCATTGATATTTGGCTTTCTCGACATAGGGCCATTTCTATTAAGCACACTCATCGAGAAGGAAATAAAGCGGTAGACTTTCTTGCAAATCTTGGAGTGGAATGTGGGCTAGAACTTCATATAGGATCATTCTCCAACATCGCCTCGTCCTCCCAACTAATGAATTACCACAATATTGTGAAGAATGATATGCACCAGGTAGAAGAAACACACCCAGATGTGGGTGCTTTAATGATATATTAATGGAGGGATTATTCCACGTCAGCATCTACTCCTACAGATGGCAGGATTGCACATTATCCCAAGCCCTCCTGCGGATGAAGCAGGCTCATAATGGGTACCTACAGATCAATTTGCATTCGGTATTGAATGAGCCATTCGTTCGAGACACTTCTCCTGAAGTTTTATTTATAGCTGCCTCGGCTCTCTCCACTATTATTTCCCTCTGGCCTCCCAACATTAGCTGGCCTCAGACCCTGCATCCTTACAGTGCTCCAAAGGCTACGTTGAATGTCTGGTTCATGACTCTTAATTGGCTCCCTTACCTCGGCTCCTGCTTTGTTTCACCCTGCTCTTCATCTCCATCAAGTTGCCTTGATACCTTTACAATCGTACGTCACCACGGTAGTTGTCGCCATGGTGGTAGTCGTGGAGGCCATGGGAATTCTCAGCTTTCTCCCCCGCCTGCTATTCCTCTGGCTTCAATTTCCCCTCCCTCTAACAATGGCAAGCCTTTCCTGCACAACTCTTTAGAAACCACCCACTTCAAATTTCAAAGTCGCCTCAATAAACCTGTTCTCTTAGCCAGCATCACTGTAATTTTTGCGGAGGAAGAAGCTCGGCCTAGTGTTTCTATGCATACCTCGGAAACGCAGTCTCAGGATGAAAGCGAACAGTAGGGGGAAGACTTTGGCATTGTGTTCAATTGTGGTGATTTGTAGGCTGAGGGAAGTGTCCCTGATGTCTTCAAGCCACTAGACGGAAACCTCCAGGAAGTATCAACCTCTATTCACCCGGTAAGTGGTTCCAGCGGCATTCGGCGTTTGGTAGCTCTTCCAGGTGGCAGTGGTATAGATGTTGAGGACACCGTTGATGACTCGTGGATGGGCAATCCATGCTCGGTGGAGGAGGAAGCTTAGGACCATGAAACAGTCACTTGAATCCTCCTGGGCCAAGTCTGATTCCCCTGTTCCTCTCTTCACTCTTTCGTTCAATGTGCTATACCTATATGGCTTTTGTTATTGTCTTTTTGTATCAGGTCTTTGGCTTTGCAATTGTATCAGGGCTTTGGTTTTGTAGTTTTACCTATGGTTATCTGGGCAATATAGATAGTATGGTCATAGTTTTTCTTCTGACCTTTTCTGTGGTTTACCAACATGGCCAATTCGCTCTATATGGCTTTGGGCTTTTTGTTTGTATGTACTGATGGACAGTCTCGGCTCTCCTCTGAGGTCTCGACCTCCTTGTAACTCTATTTTTACCTTTTATTAATAGAATTAGCCTTTACTTCGAAAAAAAAATACATTGTTGGTTTTTAAGAAGAACTAGATGGAGAAGACAAAGAATATGAAAAAATATTAAATAAAACTAGAGTAAATTTGAAGCTAAAGAAGATGACAACTATAAGATTTGAAGAAAAATGAATAAGGAATAGCTTGTAGAGCTTAGAATTGAGGACTAGCTAAAGGTAGTAAAATATGTTATTTTTTCAATTGATCTCAAGGGTTGTATATGTAATTTCCCTTTTTCAAATCCCAAGGTTTATAATTAAAGGATGATAATGCTAGAGAACAAACAAGGATATATGACCAAATTGTTTGATGTAAATATTTTTTTTTATTTAAATTATTAATTGTTGAACTTGAAGATGAGGACATGCTTATGTGGATCCCAATGTGAGGAAAGATAGGTTTCTTAGTAATCCTATGAGGGAGATTGAGAAGATTTCCAATTTTCCCCAAATTTAATGGTATAGCCCCTTAATGTGATTTTGGAGCTACTATCTTCCCCATGAAGTTATGTGTACTCAGCAAAGAAGTATGAGAGCCACCCAAGCCTAGGTTATGTACCTCATGATAGCCAAGTTGATTGCCTATCTCGACAAGGGAAATATGGGACCCCCTGTGTGAAGTCAATGCTTGTGGGATCATTTGGGAGAATGGAGAGTTTTGGTAGTCGAAACGTATTGGAAACACTTAAGAGAAGACATCCAAATTGTGTATAACCCATTACATTTTGTGAAAGTATAGTCTATAATTCTGCTTAGAAAAGTGGGTTGTAGAGTCTACGGGTGATTTGTCATAGCAATGAAAAACATTTGGGAGAACACCTTTGCTTGAGTTGGGTTACAAAGAAGAACTATGTTATTCGATTATGTGGTGTACGTGAAGCACTGAATGCTGGATGATCATGAATGGATTGTAGGAAATGGTGAAGGGGTATTTATTTGTGTTGTACAAGAGTCAATGGTTATACTTGTTAAGTGTTGACCCTAGACTCAAAGATTTGGAGGTGGCATCCTTTTTTCCGAACTAGTGAAGAAGATTGGCCTTCATTTCTCTACCCTAAGTTGACCCTTTGGTGTAATACCTTGAGTGGAGTGTCCTTCAGACATCAAATCTAGCTCACGAATGACCAATTATGAGAAATTTGTAGTTTATTTGTGCCTATGGTTGGTGAAATATGGCAGTACCTCCTTCAATTTCCAGTGACAATTAGGTGGGACAAATAATTGTAGCTATATCTTGTAGTGAATTAAAAATGCTATACAATGTTTCTCATTTATATATATAGATAGAAATGATTGTGTATGCATGATAGTGATCTGATTGTCCAGCATCATTTGCTTGGATGGTTACTCAACTTTTATATTATAGATATGACTACTATATACATTGGAAGTCCTCCTCTTATTCCAAGTGAGAATTTTCACACATTGCATGTTCTTGAAATTAATACTTAGCCATGGAAGTGATGATTGTACTCTTAAATGTATTATTAAATTCGACTAATAATATTTATTGCACATACTATAATGGTGTGTATATTTGTGCATCAAACATGGAAAACATGCCTAGTTAAAGGCATAATTTTTTTTTTTGTCCTTAGATAAAAATTAAGAGCTTAAGAATGAATTTGTGAGAAAGCCTTGAGTTTTATAGAAATTTAGAGTTCAAGTAGGCCCCTGCCTTATCCCCTGGTCACATGGACTAACATGGGGTTGGGGCTGGAGCTAACCTGTAAGGAGGCTTATTAGCATATCAAGCCCCCAAATATTTCATAATGTACATTGTGGAAAAATATTTTATATGCCACAACTTGAGTGACAAAAATTCAAAAGATGGCCTTGTTACCACTTACGACACTATCAACTAATGTCCTTAGGATATCAGATTATCGGGCACTCATAGGTCTTTAAAGGTGACTTCAACATGACTTCGAAATCATGCCATGTGTATGACATGTGTCACCCATATACAACCCTTTTCACATGCCAATTATGCAATAATAAGTGACACATGGCAATGCACACATAAACACATGCGATGTGTCAAGTGGTCACATCTCAGGCACATTACTTATCCTGCATGGCAGATTTTGATTGGTTGGCATAGTGATTAGTTGGCAAGATGTATGGGCCATCTGACTATTGGACCATCTGTGTTTTCTGGGGATTTCCTATTATAGTAATTTGTTTTAGTCCTCAATATTTTGTGTTGACACCACAGTTATATCAGCCATATTAGCCATATGAGGCATATTGTAAATAAACCATACTAACTATACTAGTGAGGAGCCATATTAGCATGCATCGGTTATTGAAACCATGAGAGAAGTTAAACATGCAACTTATGGAATTCACTAATATGGAAAGGCCTTATTATATATATATATATATATATATAATTATATTATATATATATATAATATATATATAATGGAATGCTAAATTGAATAAGTATGGATGATAGTGAGTTGATTGTTGAGTGTCAATTTTCTTGGATGGTTAAGTATAGCCTATAAACATTTGTTTTAGAAAAATAGGTTTTAGAGTCTAGGGGTGATTTGTGATAGCTATGGAACACATTTGGGAGAATCCCTTTGCTTGTGTTGGATTGCAAAGAAGAACTATGTTATTTGATTATGTGGTGCATGTGAAGCACTGAATGAGGAATGATCATGAAGGGAATGTATGAAATAGTGAAGGGGTATTCTTTTGTGTTATGTAGGAGTCAATGGCTATTCTTGTTATGTATTAACCCTGGACTCAAATCTTTGCAAGTGGCATCCATTTTTCCCAACTAGTGAACAAGATTGGCCTTCATTTCTCTACCCTAAGTTGACCCTTTGGTGTAATACTTTGAGTGGAGTGTCCTTCAGACATTAGATCTAGCTTGTGAGTGACCAACTATAAGAAATTTGTAGTGTAATTGTTCCTACAGTTGGTGGAGTGTGATAGTACCTCCTTCAATTTCCAACAGCAATTAGGTGGAACAAATAATTGTATTTTTATCTTGTAGTGAATTACAAACATTGTATAATGTTTCCCATTTATTTATCAAGATAGAAATTATTGTGTATGCATGTATTCATGGGTTGATATATATGTGTGTGTGTGTGTGTGTGTGTGTGTGTGTGTATGTGTGTGTGTGTGTGTGTTTGTGTTTTTGTAATGCTAAATCGAATAAGTATGCATGATAGTGAGTTTATTGTCGAGTGTCATTTGCTTGGATGGTTACTAATATTTTCTATGATAGATATGACTACTATATACATTGGAAGTCCTTCTCTTATGCTATGAGAATTTTTGCACATTGCATTTTTTTTAAATTAATACCTAGCTCTAGAAGCGATGGATATACTCTTAAATGTATTCTTAAGTGCGGCTAATAAGATTTATTTCACAAACTATAATGGTTTGTATCTTTGTGTGTTAGACATGGGAAACACGTTTGGTTAAAGGTATATTTTTTTTTTTGGCCTTGGGTGAAAATGAAGAGCTTGAGAATGAATTTGTGAAAAAGCCTTGAGTTTTATAGAAATTTGGAGTTCAAGGAAGCCCCTGCCTTATCCCCTGGTCACATGGACTAATGTGGGCTTGGGACTAGGAGCTAGCCTGTAAAGGGGCTTATCCATATATGGAGCCCCCAAATATTTTGTAATGTACATTATGAGAAAATATCTTATATCCCACAACTTGAGTGATGAAAACTTAAAATATGGTCTTGCTACCATTTACGAGACTATCAACTAATGCCCTCAAGATATTAGAGTATAGGGCACTCATAGGTCTTTAAAGGTGATTTCAGCATGACTTCAAAAGCATGCCATGTGGATGACATGTGTCACTCATATGCAACCCTTTATGCATGCGAAGTATGCAATAATAAGTGACACATGGGACATGTCAGGAGTGTCACATGGAAATGCACACATAAATAGATGCATTGTGTTAAGTGGTCACATGTCAGACACATTACTTAATCCTACATGGTAGGTTGTGATTGGTTGGAAGAGTGATTAGTTGGCAAGATGGGTGGTCCATCAGACTATTGGACCATCTGGGTTTTGTGGGAATTTCCTATTATAGCATTTTTTTTAGTCCTTAGTATTTTGTGTTCACACCATAGTTATATCATCCATATTAGCCATATGAGTCATATTGGAAATCAACCATACTAACTATACTAGTGAGGAGTGATATTGGCCTATACTAAGTTATTGCAACCATGAGAGAAGTTAAACATGCAACTTATGGAATTCACTAATATGGTAATGCCTCATATGACACATGGGCCTAAGACATGGACCCATGTGGAGACTTGATGTGTGAAATATATAGGCACATACAAATGATGGTGTGGCCCTTAAAGGGACATAAATTGGCACCCATACTTCAAATCAAGACAAAAGTTATATCATTTGAAGGGGGAATAACTTTTCACCTATGGCTTAAATCAAGACAAAATTTATATTTTTGAAAGTTGTGAACAAGTAGAAGAATTTTATGATATCTAAATTGTGGTTTGAGGTGATGGAAGAGAGAGGATATTTAGATAGACCCATCTTCGTAATGTACCATGAAGGTTGGTTCTAAGTATGCCCCACATGCCTAATATGGGATTAGGGGTTGGGTGTGTTATAGAGTGGTACCTAACTTGATATTCAACACTCAAGTAAAATTATCAAAAAAGAATTGGAGCTCAAAGTTTAGCAATTTGAATGGGAAATGCTTGAAGTAAAGAGAGTTAAATTTAAATATTTATTTTTCTAATCTATTGAATTTAAAGTTAATTTTATTTAATTTACATCTTAATGTGTCAAACCATATTTTCATACTAGCAATATATAGTTCCAAAATATCCCAAGGTAAGTTAGTATGTTTATTGTTACCTATGTTTATCTTAAATTAACAATTGTGTGTGTTATTATAACACATAAGAAGACACATTTTACCAAAAAAAAAAATACAAAATGAATGTGAAAAAAAATGGTTCAATATAGCGTGGACAAAACTTCTCACAATAGAGAAGAAGATTTAGATGAGATGACGACAATAGAGACATCTCTTTATTGGACAAAAACCCTCAAAAGCCTAAGGGGTTGAACTCAGGATCTATAAGGCTAACAATGAGAATATTATCAAGGATTGGGAAAAGAAAGAAGTATTAAACGTTGTAATATTGTAGAGTTTATCATACCTACAACATCGAAAATTGCACGAACCAAATTCTAGTCATTTGGACTATCCTAGGTTCAAAGGAGTCCATAGTCCCCCTAAAATTCAAAAATATTGATTAGTAATCAACAAGGTTGAAGGAAGCAAAGAAAGAATGAGGCACAAGTGTGCAACCAAGGATACAACCAGTGAGGGTGCCTCAATGGAAAACTCTGAATGTTGAATTAGAAATTTTCATAAGTTATCTCACACATCAGATAAATCGGGACTACATAAGAAGAAGAAGAGGGATAATAAAAAATGTATTTCCTAAAGAAATTAAAAAGGAAAACCATCCTAATAAATCGGGACTACATAAGAAAAAGAAGAGGGATAGTAAAAAATGTATTTCATAAAGAAATTAAAAAGGAAAACCATCCTAATTTTGATTGAGAAGTGAAGGTCCCAAGACATATTTTAGGGTCCATAATTACTCTAAAAACCTAAATACATATGTGGGCATATTCAACCTAAGTGGAAAGGCTAATATATGGAGGGAAGACCTCTAAAATGTCAAGGGAAAATTGACTTGGAGTATGTTTGAGAGATACTTTAGTGAGGAATACTTGTTTGAAAGGTATTCTAATGGAAATATCAAGGAATTCCATGAGCAAAACCTGGGATAACTTACCATGAAAGCTTATACCAACAAATTTATAGAGTTGTTGATGTATGTGTCTTATATTACAAATGAAAAGATAAAGATCCAATGCTTCCACAATGGGATGCCATAGTCCTACTAGGACCAAAATAGAATTTGATGAACCCAAGAAGCTAGAGGATACAATTCAGAAGGAAAAATATTGTTATGATTAGTCAAAGCATAAGGTTGAATTCTAGATAGAATGGAAGAAGAAAGAAAATCAAAATTTCGAGAGAAAAAAGTGATATCCTCATGCTATAGGTAGGTTGGGAACAAAGTTAATTTCAATGTACTTGCCAAAATCAAGGTCCAACATAATTTTTCCCCTCCAAGTGGGAATAATTCAATATAGATAGCGAAGGAAGAGGTCGAGGAACCAAGGAAGCAACTGATAAAGTGTTGGGGCTATGGGGAAGAGAATGTTCTATGGGATTTCCCCCACATACAATAATATAGCATAAGGGTGTACAATTTCCAAGAAGTTACTATATTCAATAATGTGGCCCAGAGTGTGCCCTAGATTTATGTAGTTGTGGAAAACAAGCAATCCGACCACTAAGCCTCAATAGTGGAAATGGAAGGTATACTTGCCAACCATCATGCTTCAATTTTAGTTGACCTTGGTTCTAACCTTAGTTCTATAGCTCCATGAGTCATGGAATGTTATGTTTTATATAGGAAACTTAAATCGTGGCATTGTAAACAAGTTCGTATTGTTATTTATTGATGACATCTTAGTGTATTCAAAGACCAAAGAGGAGCATGAAGAACACCTCAAGGCCATGTTACAAGTGCTACTAGAGCACTAGCTATACGTTAAGGTAAAAAAATATGATACCTTTTAATCACATGTGCACTACTTAATTCATGTTATCTCTAAGGAAGGAGTGGTAGTTGTTCCTAAAAATATCAAAGCCATGTTAGACTGGAGTACTCATCAAAATGTAGCAGGAGTTAGATATTTTATGAGGTTTAAAAGATACTATATGATATTACTATACAATGCTCTAATGAATTATGAATCTCTATAATATATCATATATTATTGTTCTATGTAAATGTTTATGTTACTAATTCTAATTCTAATTGAATATTAAAGTTAATTTTACGTTAAAAAAAATTGCAAATGTTCCAAAAGGTTAAATTATCTTAAAAATATAAATAAATAAATAAATACACAACTTTTGCTTGATTTTTTATGGTTTGAATGAAGGATTAGGTTCCAGCGAAGGAACTGATTGATATGCGGGCTCAATCAAAACTACACATATGATTGCCTCTACAAAAGAGGACTTGCGATAATCACAGAGGAAATATAAATGCATATGAAAATTTATTTTGTGATGCAATATAACTATATCCTGAAAATGCAATGGGTGAGAGAATTCTGACAAAAGGAAATAGTTTTCTTCTATCGGATTGTGAGGATCTCAGAACAAGGGAAGGTAAAGAGTTTGTAAAGTATCTACTGCCTCATAAATGGTTCTTATTAACAGTGAACAATAATATATCCCATTTAAATAGAGGCAGAATATTTTAAGTACGAGGACTGATAATATGTTAGAGAAGAAGGAATTAGTTCACATCTATCTTCATTGTCAAATTAGAAACACTTTTATGTGAAAATTCTATTCATGTATCAGATAGTTGATAATAGACAGAATTCATACCTAAATATAAAAGTGCAACAAATACAAATTATGGAATGAAACGTTGCATTAATTCACCATCAAGATCATAAAATTATAAAGTATAAAATAAAATACTGGAAACATTTATTCCAATTTACAAATCTTTGTCATACACAATCGCCCCATGCAATCAGATCATGCCAAAGCAATGCAATTCACAATAGTGCATAATCGTTACTTTGTGAAAGTTGATATATATATATATATATAAAAGTAAAAGATTAAATTACAGAGGATAGATATTCGCCCTCTCAAGATTAAAAAAATCTACAGAAAAAACAAAAATAGAAGGTTAGTGTCTCTCTGTCGAAATTCCTTCTTATGTGCATTCGAACCCCACCTTTTCTGAATTATCGAAATCCTTTTATAATATTGCGGTGATCATTTTTTTTTACCACATCTTCATAATTCAGTTATTTTCTCTGTCACTCGATGATTCAACGATTGAACCTGGATATCCCTTGTTCTTGATAGATCATTTCTCATTTTATTGATGAGTATGCTTACAATTGGTGGATCAATAAATGAATATGCCTACAATTTCCTCGAGGGCATACTTCCAATTGTTTTCAGGACAAATACAAATTATGGAATGAAACACTGCATTATTTCATCATGAAGATCATAAGAATACAAAGTCTGAAAGAAAATAATGCAAACATTTATTCCAGCTTACAATTCTTTGTCATACACAATCGCCCCCATGCAATCAAATTATGCAAAAGAATGCAATTCACAATAGTGCTTCCTCGAGGACATACTTCCAATTGTTTTCAGGACAAATACAAATTATGGAATGAAACACTGCATATTTCATCATGAAGATCATAAGAATACAAAGTCTAAAAGAAAATAATGTAAACATTTATTCCAACTTACAATTCTTTGTCATACACAATCGCCCCCATGCAATCAAATTATGCGAAACAATGCAATTCACAATAGTGCATAAATATTACTTTGTGCAAGTTGCGATATATATATAATAATAATATAATATCTATTTTTAAGGTCACAGCCAAGCTAGACACCAAATTGGTGTATGAGACCCCCTTGTTTGTGGGACAAGGGACCCACCTCCGCGCAATTTGACTGCTAAGTCTACGAAGGCATACATACTCTACCCCCCTCTGGTTTTGAACCTGTGACGTAAAAGATTAAATTATAGAGGATATATACTTGCCCTCTGAAGATAAAAAAATCTATAAAAAATAATATATATAAGTGTTGTTTCTCTCTCTCTTTGTGTGGATTCAAACCCCCACCTTTTATGAGTTATCCAAATATTTGTATAATATTGCAGTGATCGTTGTTTTTGTCCACGTCTTCATAATTCAATTATATTCTGTGTCACTATGTTGTAACATTATTTTACATTTACATGTTAAAGGAGAATAATATATATATAGAAAATGATAAATAAAAGAATATGAAAAATGAAAAAATATCAAAAATAAATAGATCTCTAAAAAATAAAATAGTGAGCAAATTGAAATGCCACTTTGAATCAAAAAATCAAATTTTATAAGGTTTAAAAACCTTAGTATTATTGTTTGTGAGAATAATTTCGGCAAAATCACATAAAAAATCATTTGTCGACACGTTTCATTTCAGTTACTGTTTTATATGTATTTTGATAAATTTATAATACGACAAAATAGTATTTTGTCACCTGTAAATAAAAAATGTGCACAAATCAAATACGTTGATTTTATCCACTATAACCATGGTATACAGGCCACTTTGCCCTTCCCCCACGCTCCCGGCAGTTGATACGAGGTGAGAGCAGGGAAGGAGAAAAGTATTTTCCTCTCAAACTACTTGTGAAACATGGTAGCCGTTAGGCTATTTCGGGGGGTCCCCTCCCAAATCCACTTACCGTCGACACCAGCCCACCCCCTTCCCCCCGAAATACCACTTCTTCTCACCTCCTGCCAATGAGTTTTCCATCCTCCGGTCCTCCTGCCAACGACTTTTCCATCCTCCTCTCACATCCTGTCGCATGTCTTACTCTCCACCACTCCTTCCGCGCCATACAACCGTTGCCTTTAGCCATGTCATCCCTGCCACATCACATATCTGTTAAACACTTGAATTCACCATGAAATCTTGTGTATGTTGTGTTATTAAATTCTCGTGCATGTATATTCATTTGCCAATAAACCTGCTTCTCCATAGACGTTAAACTGTCATTATCAAACCATTCAATTGTTATTAAAGTTGTCATGCCAACAGTTCTTTCCCTTTCTCTCGTTACTAATCTCACAGGAAAATAGAAGACTGCCACCAACTGCTAGCCTTCGACAACAATATTCTTGTGCACAACCGACCGTTTCCAATAATTTTGTTCCTCGAACTTAGTTTTCCAAGCTTTTCTTTAGTCTATATACCCTCATGTTATTTTGTCTAGCTACATAATCAAATCCACTCATTCCCTTGGTACGCGATTTTGACAAGGTCCCATTAATAGATACCTATTACAAAATTGCAGAAACCCTATCTGAATTCAACCTCTACGAGCTCCATAACTAGGCCAAATAGAAATACTTGGATAAGAGTGATGAATTAAGTGTCTGGGAATCCTTTCTCCCACAATTTTTTTTGCCCCAAACTCACTTATTTCTTGAGCTTTTTGTCTGGTGACACCTAAGATACTTGTCGAGTCATTTCTCAGAATAATGAAATTATTTTTCCTATCTCCCCTGAAATTGTATGCAAAGGCTTCAAAATTAAATATCAGGCCTCCCATTCCCCTTTCTCTGATGCTATTCTAATGGAATTATATAACAAACTCACATTGCCTCAGAGAACCATATTTTTTAGTATTTTCTTCCTAAAAATGTTGAATTACCTAGGACCAATCCCTCATATCCCGCTTTAATTTTCCCTAAAATGACCAAGCAGGCAATTTCTATGGGAACCCAACTGCTTGGATACCATAGTGATCAATGGGTAGATGAGGTAGTGTTCAGTTTTCTATCTACTTTTGCAGTTGGCAAGCATCCCTCCCTCTTTTCAATTACAATCAGTGTTTGGCTAATTCAATCCATGACCAGTTTGTCAATTTCAAAGTAGAAGGTGTCTTTAAATATCAGTCACTCCTAGTTTACCTTATGCTATTTTACCAATGAGACAAATTAAAATTTCATTTACAAAATATAGATAGCGAAGGTAACCCCTTGTCAGTCATTCACTCGACTTCTCTAATTAGAAATAACTCAGAGAAATATTCTTTCACTGATTATGTTGACAAATTTTTATATACCTCACTATGTCTATTAAGCAATGATGTAATCCCAAGAATCTCTCCAGAGATAAAGAAATCTTTATGCTTAATAGAGCAAGCCAAAGTTGGAGACTAGTTTTTATACCATAACTACACTGAGATTAAAGTTTATGGATCAAAATTGCCCCCTTATACGCTGCCAATTTTTGTACATATTAGGATATTTGCATTGGAATACTCTAGAAAAATGTTAAATATGGATGAAGTGCATTTTGTCTCTTATAAGAATAAAGCACAATTCAAGGTTGCAAGCTCACATAGGGCCCTACATCATCAACAACACCAAAGTTGCAGCAAAGGAAATAGAAGCAATATTGAGTCACATGAAGTTCAAATTCAATTTTTCTTGGTCTTCTGATCCTTAGGGCATCATTTACAAGACCAGATTGGAACAGAAAAGTACTCCCTATGCACACACACCAAGTTCTGAGATCGAACAATATGCTAATTAGGAAGAATTTACAGAGGGCACTCTACAGGAAGCTAAAGAAAAACTTGTTAGCCAATCACCTATGCAGACACCAATTACCAAAGAGAAAGAGAAGAAAAGAGAGAGAGAACATATGTCCCCTACAGATTATGATAATCCAGATGCATATTTTATTGTTTTTAAAAGGAAGAAGAAGGACCCTAATAGTACTGAAAAATCAGATTCTCCAATCAATCCTTTGTTAAGGACTCAAATAATAACTATTCAAGATGAAACTCTAAAGGAAGGGAACACAAAGCAGCCAGGCACAGTGAATTTATCAAGGACCCCTATCACTCCTACTCAAGTAGAGGAAACAGTACAATCACCAACTCTGGAAGCAACAATCCAACCTTCAATATCATCTAGTTCACAGGTTTCTACTCAACAGAGTATTTTTTCCAGATATAGAGAAATAAATTTAAAAAATGAAGCTTTGAAGGCTTCCACCTACTCTGAGTTTTGGAAGCATGCAACTAAAACTCAACACACACCACTTTCGGCATTTGATTTAGAAAAGGGACAGTTCCAAATGGCCTTCATTCAACCTCTAGTGTTAGCCCCTAGGAGTGTCGAATACTATAAAGCCTCCATATTTTCAATTGATACTAAGAAAATACATGAAATCGATCAGATTGATTTGCCTAAAAAAATAGGGGAGCTGATCTTTTCATCACTTACTAGTTCAATAATGAACATTTCCAAGTTACAATCATCTTTGAATAATATAAATTCTCAATATATAATTGAAAAAGTGTCATATTTTTCTAAAGATAACAAGATCAAATCTCTAGAATATCTGATCATAAAGCTAGGACATGATCCTAAGGATATCAAAGCAGGAGAAGAGCTCATCAAAAACAAGGAAGTGGATATTCAAGAATTGAGGAAGAAATTGAAGCTAACCTCCACAGAGCATCCTCAAGCTAAGGAGGTTGCCAATATAAAATGGAGAAGGAAAAACTTTTTACTATAGTGGTTGAACAAAGAGCTCAGATTCAAAAGATGGAGCAAAGCATGGAAGCACTATTGAAGGAAAAACAAAAGTGGGAAGCACCTGGAGTATCTACATCAGGCACAGGTACAGTGACAGAAACTTCAGCAAGGACTCCAATTCAGAATCTACAAAATATCTTACCAGAGCTCTGAATGAATTATCAGTAGTCAAAACAGAAAAAAGAAAGATTATCAGCAAAATTTCCCATGATGGAGGAAAGTAAACTTAAAACTAACAATGCATACTTATCAAAACTTCAGAAAAATTACAAATTCATGCAACAAGTACAAAAGTATGAAGACCAATCCTTTTTAATTCAAAGGTTAGCAGGGGCTATGAACAACATTTGGAAAAACATAAATGCCAACATAACATACATGTGGCCCTCAATACAAATAATTTTTGAACAGGAAGAACTTATAGATAGAGTTAAGACAACATTAGAAAATAAAAAGGTGGATTTAGAGCACAGGCCAGAAGAAGCACAAAGAATCATCAAGTTCCTAAATTCCAAAACCAAGGAGGAACTAGAAGACTCAAACATTCTAGATAGAACAACAACATCCATGGAAGTTAAGAGGATCTTGACTAAGAATAATTTGATGATACAATTTGAAAATAAATGTAAAGATATTGAGTTGCAAGTAAGAAGATTCAACAGAAAATTCACATTGTTGCAAGAAAAGGGCTTGCCTACTCTCAGGAATTATAATGGTTAATTGATCCCATTATAAAATTATCAAGAACAATTGTGCAACATAGGTGTTGATACTTCCATGTTTGAAAATGCCAAAGGAATGATCAGTGGGGAATAACTCATACAAGGAATTCAATTTTATTTGAATATTCAGCATAAGGTACACCACCTTTTTGTAAATAAACCAACCTTTGATACTTACACCGAGGTGGATGGAAGATTCGGGAATATGGTTAGTTTTCCTATCCCAAGTGAAGAAAGGTGGCACCAGTAGCTAGAATTGGTTTAGTGAAGTTAAAAGAAACAACATTTCCAAGAAAGCAACAATAGTCATCACCAAACTCCTACATAGCCTCAACAATGCAACAAATATTCAACAGATTTTCCTACTATATCTAGAAATATCTTAGTTTTTAAACATATATTATTTTGTAAATGTGTTTTATTTGAAATCGATCTGAAATGTAAAGATTTATATAAATAGTTAGAATAGAGACATAGAAATGGTTGAACCATTGTTTTGATCATACTTGTATCCTTCGAAGTTATTTCTAAAGTAATACAAGGATTTTGGATTCATTTAAAAATAACTTGTGTCCTTATAAGTTCTTCTTTCTTATTATTTTTCACATTGTTTTGATCTGCATATGCTTGAAGTTTATGGGAGTTATGGGTATGATAATATTGATTTTCAATTTATCTAAAATCCGCTATGAAGTTATAATTCTTCACAAAGATTAGTTAATTAAACTATATGTTAGATTTAACTCCTCTACATCATTAAATTGTCACATTCCCTTAAGTTTCAAAGAAATATTGTTTAGCTGTAAATGTATTTTACATGCATCCATTTTGTATGATTGGTTAAATAATTTGTTTGATATTTAACAAATCATATAGTTTCTAAAGTTTCAACCTTACACATATCATCAAATCTAAACTATTGTTAGAGGTGAAGAATTAGCCCTTCTAATAAATCATAGGTAACTAAGAAATTGCACCTGTTTAAATAGTTTAGAGCTTTGGTCATCCAAAAACTTTAAAAAGAAACAAAAGAGTATATATGCAATCGCATAATTCCTGACCTAGAATTATCTTAAGAGATATAACACACTTGATGATTCAAGGATTGAACCTAGATATCCCATGTTCATGATAGATTGTTTCTCATTTCATTGATGGGTCTACTTACAATTGATGGATCAGTAAATGAATGTGCCTACAATTTCCTTGAGGACATACTTATAGTTGTTTTCAAATTTCAAACTATGGAATGTTGAAAATGAAATAAGAAAATCCTAATTTAATTTCCCTTGATTAAATTAAGAGAAATTCGAATTTCAATTTCAAAAAAATACTTGGAGATAGTTAACTCTGGTGACATGGCTCTTTTCACTTAGTTAACTCAGTAAATTCATGTTGGAGACACTTGAGTTCAATTCTACATGATTGATTTTTAATTTGTGGAAATATATTTAAGTTAAGTTGAGTGACAGGGGTGTGTAACTTTTTCACATTGACTAATCATCCAATTAACTGATCAGTCAACCTTAATTAAATCATGCACACAGATAGTTTGAGTTACCCATTTGAGATTGGAGTTCAAGGGTAGTGTACTATCAGTTGTAAACTAGTTCAAATTGTACAGGTGGTGCATGCAGTCAGAGAAGGAACTATAGGAATTGTGCAATACAAAGTAAGGAATTTCCAAATTAATAGGGGGCTAATTCCCAAGGGAAAAGCACAAGGAAATAGGGGCTTGGAGGCTCAAAATTTTGGTTAAGTATTAGCCAAGGTCAACCATTCAGGTACAGGATAGAAGATATAGGTGTAGGTTGAGCTCAAGCTTGAGCAAAGCATATGGTATTCATCCTGATTCTTTGATTAATGCAATATAGATAATAAGGGGTTTTGAATAGTTTCTTTCCCTTAGATAAATATCTGAGTATGTGTGTTAAATCTTGATGCATGCTAATGATTTATGTTCTTGATCGTGAATTTGCTTTCATGGATGAGTAGAATAGTTTCTAGTCTTGTGATTTAGTAAATTTCATGAGAATTTTAGAATCCACACATTAATTTCTACATGGTATTAGAGCTAGATTCGTAGTATAGAAGACAATTTGAAGTTGTCATTGCAGAAGGTTCAAATTTGAAGATCAATGTTACAATTTTTGTTCAGGACTGAGAAGATGGATTTCAATGGACTCATCCTTGAGTATGCTTTGGAAGGAACCATAAATTTTATGGCATGGAAGATCCACATGGAGGTAGTATTGGATGATAGTGGCTTGCTAGAATACATAAAGATAGATGTAGCAACACTCCTAGCATCTAATACCCATGATCTTGCCCATTGGAAGAAGGATGTGGCTAAAGTGAGGATGATGATACTGGAGGAATTTTGGGATCATATTGTATCCAATTTCCACAAGAAAGAGACCATGCTCCTGATGTGGAAAACACTACTGAGTTGTTTGAGAACAATAGTTACCACAGGAAGTTGGAATTCAAGGACAAGTTTTGAAGTATTAAGATGCAAAAGAATGAAATAATTTCACATTACATGAGCAGGTTTACACAGTGTCATGATAAACTTGGTGGGGTCACTATCATTGTCCCTGAAGAATATCTAGTAGCTCTAGCCCTCTTGGCCTTCCCAAGAGATGTCATATTTATCTGGATTGGGTAAATGGTAGACAAAAACTACCAAGCTGGGAGCGGCTATGGTTTGATCTAGTGCAGGAAGAAATAAGGTGGAACAACAGAGATGGGGCCTCATACAAAGAAGAGGAAGAGGAATTTGCATTAGTTAGCAAGGGAAATAAGGCCAAGGGGAAGAAGTCCTAAGGTGAGGTTCCTTCTAGCCAAGAGGGAAAGTAGAAAGACTTTTCCAAAATAAAGTGCTTTTATTGTTATGAATTCAGGCACTATGGAATGAAATATCCACAGGAAAGGAAAAAAAGAAGGAGCATGTAGTAGAAGTAGTAGGTGAAGCTTTGGCTTCACAGTTTGAGATTGACTTCACTCTCATCGCATGCAGAGAAATCATAGTTACGGGGATCATGTGGCACCCGGATAGTGGTGTCGTGTTCCACATGACGGGGAACAAAGAATTTCTAGTGACTTGGAGGAGAAAGATATTTAGATGAACATTGAGTTTGGAGATGACGGAAGGTACAGTGTGATTGAGATCGATACTACCACCTTTTAGAGGGATTTTGGCTCCCCTCTCAGGCTCAAGGATGTGATGTTTATACCAGGTCTAAAGAAGAATCTAGTTTTCGTAGCAATTGTTGGAGGACTATGGCTATGTTGTGATATACAAAAAAGGGAAGGATTTATTGAGACACATCGCCATGCAACAGGTGAAGCAAACGAGGGTTCAAGTCAACAACTTGTATGAACTTGAGGTAGAATATGCATACAAAGCCTTGAGGATCAAGGTAGAGACAAGAGATTTGGTGGTTGAGA
Organism: Pinus taeda; assembly: GCA_000404065.3. Classification (NCBI taxonomy): domain Eukaryota; kingdom Viridiplantae; phylum Streptophyta; class Pinopsida; order Pinales; family Pinaceae; genus Pinus; species Pinus taeda. The sequence continues at coordinate 72,673 of APFE030711323.1, forward strand.
GGGAGAATAATAGACCTATGAACATGTAGCCTCAAAAGAAGCTTCAGGAAATTGTGGAGAAACCAAAAATAGAGAAGAATATAGGAGGGATAGTGGAGATGTCCACTCAAGTAGAGACCTACAACAAGGGGAATGTTCGATCGAAGTGGGAAGAAGGAGAACATGTAGCTATACCTCCAGGATTCAGGTGGACCAATGTAGATCCTTCACAGATTTGGGCAAGGTCGATTGAGTCATTTTCCTCGTGGATCATTAACTTTCTATGGGGGGCCACAATATTCAGTAGCAAGAGAATAAGTGTCACTCAGATACTAAGGAGTGCAGAGAAGTGTTGACAGTAGAGTAGGAGGCTGAGTGTCAGATTCAGCAGCAACACAATTTTCCTACTAGATAGTTGCATACATAGTTGATTCAATTTTTTCTATGAACTCAGTTACAGATGTTGTAGTAGCATTAGTAAAAGAGAGAAGTGTTGCATGGAGTACATTCCAAAGGTGCTAGATTAGGGTAGATGTGAATCCATTTCTTGCTAAGAGGAAGTGCTAAAAATGCAACAAGAAATTCCTAATTTAATTTTCCCTTTATTAAATTAGGAGAAATTCAAATTTCAATTTCAACAGAATACTTGGAGGTAGTTAACTGGGGTGACATGGCTCTTTCCACTCAGTTAACTCAATAAATTCGAGTTGGAGACACTGTTGAAATAAGGAATTGCTAAGAGGGGGGTCAATTAGTAATTAAGAAACTCTTTACCTTCTTCTTATTATGCTTACAGTCTCATCTTATATTCTTTAACTTGTGAGAGAATTCATTCACAAAACAGTGAACCAACAATATTTCAGACACACATATTCAAACAACAATCACATCAGTAGCACACAATTGACACAAAAAAAAAAATTCACGTGGAAACCCAGAGGGAATAAACCACCAATTCAATGTTTGCTTGTGATGCAAATTAAGAACCCACTTAATTACATATGTTTTTTTGTGAGAACCCACTCACAGGAGCTAGCAATCCCCTAGAAAACACCAACTTGACAAGAGGCATCAACCTCTTCAGTATGCAGACAACAACCTATCGTTGCCACTGTTATATTATTTCATACAATTTTCAAATTGAAAACAGAGGCATATAATCATACAACTAAAATACCAATAAATGGTTGTTTTCATATTCAACTTTTGCACTTTGCCTTCAGTTCTCACTTTCAACAGATATCCTCTTTCTTCTCACAACAACACTTCCTTTGCGCTCTGCCTTGACTGTTAAGGGCTCCTCATTGACTGATCTTTAACACTACCCTTGAAATTCTTCACACAACCCTCTCATTGCTCTAGCTTCTCTATTAAATAGAGTCCTCTTAGGTGCTTCAACCTCTCTTTCATGATATGCTTCACTCACAACACATCATGGTCACACATTTTCTACACTTCCAAATCTTCTTTGTGATCAGTGATGGTTTGTGTTCCACTGAGGCACTTTGCACAAGCCAGTCTTTCCTGACTGTCCTTTAGTTTCCAAACTATTCTTAGGCATGGATCCCCTTGCACCTCTCGTGTCTTCTGGTCATTTCTTTTCACAATACCCAAAATAGAGATGGACCTTGTAGTTCTCCACAGTCTGATTGTGTAGAGCTCCCACGCTGAGAAATTAATTATGTCGCGACTTGCACAATTTTCCAAGAGTCCTAATCTCCTTTATCGCTCCACAAGTATTTGACAAATCATAGAGATGATTGCTCTATTCTCATTTAATACATCCATTCGTGCACGTGAAGTAGTCTCCAAGTTTAGCCCCTTTCAATCTACCAACTCTTATGTTCCTACATTGAGTTTCACAGTTGCCAACCCATACGCCTTTAATTATCTATATTGTATTATCAGAGACACTTCATATCACAACTCCATAATGGTGTAGTGTTCCGATACTCCTATGACACTAACATCCTTGAAAATTTATCCTCCATGGGACCAAGGGTCGTGACCTACAACTCAACATTAAGGTACTAAGGTGCTTTGTTCCTTGCGGGGGTATTCTTCCTTTGTTAACTTCTCTCCAGCCTTGGGTTTTTGAACTCCCATGACCATGTGCTAGCCCAATATCTGAATCCCTCTTTATCAAAACGTTTCCAAACTCCAACTATTATATAGTTCTGACATATTCAACCTCTGATATGATGTCATCACTCCACACAGTGACTCATTTCAGGTGACATGTGTCACCCATTTCTGGCCCATTAGACTACCCCATAAGGTTAAATATGTTTGCCACGCTTCTTGTCGTACTACCATGTCATGCTGACGTCAGACACCAGTGTAGCTTATCAGAGCCAATCATATGTTATCATGTGTCCTACTAGACTACTACATCATGTTGACTTCAGATGCCATTCTGGCTTATCAAAGCCAATCATATGATGCCATGTGCCGTGCTAGAGGAGAGAGAAGAGGGCTCATTAACCTTTGGTTTTGCAGCGAAATTATTTGTTAATCTTCTTTTGGTATTCCTCGATGCTTATAAAGGCTTATAGGAACTTGTTGGATATCATAACTTTTAAAGGTTCTTCACTTTAATAAGTTATGATATTCTGATCCTTGATATGCCAATGTTTCAATGTGTTAAGGTTGCAACCTCTGATTTTCCACTTGTGCCAATCCTTTGGTGTTACGGTATCCAAATCTCTGATATGTCGATACTCCGATGTGTTGGACTTTCGATATGCCTAAGCACCAATATGATGGACCTCCGACATTCTGATCTTCGATATGCTAATACACCGATTATGCTAACCTCTGATATTTTGATATTTCTTCCTTCCTAAGGCTTCACAACCTTGAACTTCAACATACCATATCTTTTGATCCACGAGTCCATTTTTGGACTTCCTTATATCGTTGGAAAGATTGTTTAGAGCACTTTCCAATGGAGAGGGTCTAATGTAGTCTTTGATGTGTTCCACTTCTTTAAAAATGACTAAAATCTTCTATGCTCATTGACTCTTTTGATAGTTGAAATCACACCCACCATGATGATCCTCTACATGAAGCCTGAGCCATGCATTTGTTGCAGCATGCATTCTTTCCAGTCTAGTTGAAAATAATGCCAAAATTCATTCACAGTACTATCACAACCACCATTAATTTTCCGACAATCTCCTCCCTTCAGTATTGATGGAAACACCATAAGCTCCCCCTCAGGTTATGCATGATATAATATGATGCCAATATTCTCACCCTTTATCTTCAGTGTCAAAGAATACTTCATGAGGACTCCCCTTAAATAATTACAACCTATTCCCCCATGAGTTCCACATGCTAAGTAGCTGCCACCACTTACCAAAATGAATTCATTTGGAGGGATGAGTCACAAATCCTATCTATTTCCTGAGATACTCAAATGATTCTCTTGCCAATGGCTTGGTAAGGATATCTGCCAATTTCTCTTTAGTGGGTAGCTATTCAATTCTGATAGTGTTGGCTACAACATGTTCCCTTAGGAAATGGAACTTGATAACAATATGCTTAGTTTTTTAATGCATGACAAAGTTTTTGGAGATGTTGATGGCACTTGTGTTGTCACACATTATTGAAATTAGATCAAACAACTCTACCTATATATATTTCAAGGTTTTCTTCATTCATAAAACCTGTGTATAGTAGGTAGGAGTAGAAATATACTTTCCTTCAGCAATCAACAGAGAAACGGAGCTCTGTTTCTTGGTAACCCACAATACCAAGCATTTTCCTAGGAAGAAAGCTTGACCGAAAGTACTCTTCCTATCATCAAGACTTCCAGCCCAATCTTCATCTGTGTAGGATTTCAACTTGAAATCTTCACTCTTAACATACCACTGTTCATACTCTGTTGTACCTTAAAGATATTTAAAGATTCTCTTGACAGCAACAACATGACTTTCTCATGGAAAATCATAAAATCTGGCCACAATCCCCACTTCTTGCATGATTCCTACCCTTGAAGCTGTCAGATACAATAAGCTTCCTATCATTGACATGTATTCAGTCTAATTTATCGGCAATGTTCTATATTGTTTGCACAATTTGCAGCCTATAATCACGGGTGTGCTGATAGGTTTGCAGTCTTCCATTCCAAATTTCTTTAGAGTTTCCTTGAGATATTTGGATTGGGATATAAACACTCCTCGTGGAGACTGAGTAATCTGTAAACCAGAAAGAAGGACAGTTATCCAATCACGGACATTTCAAACTATGTTTGCATACATTTTTCAAATTGAGGCCCCAACTATTCCATATCGTTGCCAAATATTATATCATCCACATACACAACTACTATCAGTAGATGGTCACCTTCAAATTTTACATAAAGGTTACTAGAAACTATACCTTTCTTAAACCCTTGTTGCTGAAGATACCTATCTAGCCTTTCATACCAAGCTCTAGGGCCATGTTTTAATCCATAGAGGGCCTTCTTTAGTTTACATACAAGCCCTTCATTGGAGGAGAGTAGAAATCCTTTTGGTTTCTCAATGGGAACTTATTCATCTAAATCTCCATTGAGAAAGGTAGACTTCACATACATCTAATATACCTTGATATTCTTATGGATGGAAAGAGCAAGAAATATTATTGTAGCTTCCAGTCAAGCTACTAGTGCAAAGGTTTCTTTGAAATCTGCCCCTTCTATTTAGGCATACCCTTTGCAGACCAATCAAGCTTTGTTCCTGATTACTTGACCTTATTCATTCAGTTTGTTCTTGAAAACCCATTTGGTTCCAATAACATTTTTCTCTCTCGGGAACAAGATCCCATGTATCATTATTTTCAATTTGGTTAGTTTCTTCATTCATGGCTTTAACCCAAAACTTATCTTCACTTGCTTGGCAAAGGCTCTTGGGATTTACCTATGATAATAGAGCTAGATTCACATAACTTGTATTGCCAACAAGTTTTCTTCTGGTTTGGATGCCATGTATATAATCTCCAAGAATGTGACTCTTAGGATGTTCCTTCTATATATACCTGGAGGGTGTCTTTGGCCTTGAAGTTGTTCCTGCTTCCACATCTTCACAATTTGAATATGTTTCTTCCAGATCTGCAGACCTTAAAACTGAACTTTCTTCATCATCTGAGTTCATATTTCATTTAGAGGATTCAGGTTGTGAACCTACCTCATCTACTATTACATCGAATCAATCCTCAATCTTCCTTGTTCACTTGTTTTAACACATATATCCTTTGCTTTGAATAGAGTACCCAAGCAATATCCCTTAGTGACCGCGTGAATGAAACTTCCTAGGGTTATTTTCATTCCTTTTAATGAAGCACTTACTTCTAAACACCTTGATGTGTTTAAATGATGCAGGTCTTCCCTTCCATAACTCATAGGGAGTTTTATCACTATTAGGCCTGAGTTGAGTTCTGTTTGAGAGATATACTTTTGTCTGAGCTGCTTCTCCCCAAAAATTGTGAGACACTCCTGCCTCATCCAACATTTTTCTGGCCATTTTTTGGATTGATATGCTCTTTTTCTCTACTACCCCATTTTGCTTAGGAGTTCTAGCCATTGAGTACTTCTTCCTAATACCATGCTCTTCATAGAATTACTCAAATTATCTTGAGCTGTACTCTCCCCCTATGTCTACTCTCAATAATTTTATCTTTAATTGCTTCTCATTTTCTACTTGATCTTTAAACTTATTGAAATGCTTGAACGCTTCTAATTTTTCTTTTAAGATGAAAATCCAAGTGGCCCTAGTGAAATCATCAATGGGCAACATGAAATACTTATCTCCTTTTGAGGTTCTTGCTCTGGTTGGGCCACAAATGTTTGTGTGAATGAGCTCCATAGGTTTGGATGCGAAGAACTCTTTCGATTTGAAATGAGTCCTAGTCTGCTTGCCAAACTGATACTACTTGAAGATTGTGGTATTGAGATTTGATATTCTTGGTAATCCTCTCACTACTCCCACATTGCTTACTTTTATCAGAATGTAAAAATTCATATGCCCTATCCTCTTGTGCCACAACCATGCTTCACTTGTTTTTCTTAAATAATAGTTAATCTTGGAATCGTTAAACACATATACATTATTGTAGGTTCTGATTGCTTTTACCACCAGTTTTCCATTCTTTATGTTATATATCTCACAATCTTTAGATAAAAAATTCAAATCATAGCCATTATCAAACATTTGGCTAACATTGAGCAGATTATGCTTGAGACCTTCTACATACAAGACATTCTATGCTTCTATTTTTTTATCAAGACTAACTACACCTTTACCCTTGATTCTTTTTGAAGCATTGTTTCCAAAGGTGACATTGCTTCCTCTATCTTTTTCCTTAAGCAACATAAACTTGCTTTTGTCCCTAGTCATATGTTTGGAACAACCACTATCCACATACCATTTTTTTCTTTATTATGAGCTAATAGGGCAAGTCCACACAGCATGCCTTTTTTAGTATTTCGTTTCCAGCTCCCATTATCCTTGTAGATAGCTGACTATCTAAAATATTGGGACTTAGATAGGTGTTCAAACCAGCATCTATACTCACTAGCTCTATGCCCAAAATTATTACATTTGAAGCATTCTACTTCACTTAGTAAGGGAGAGAAGACATTCTGATTTCTAGGAGAGGAATTTTGAGACATAGAAATCTGATGTGTATTATATTTGGGATTTTCATCTCTTTTAAATTTGATCCTTCTGCAATCAATGGCTTTATTTCCAAATATATTACACCTATACTATTGACCATAAAATAGGCATGCCTATTGTTAGAGGCATTATGATATTGTGTAGGAAAATACCTTGGTGGTATGACTGATTAGTTTGTTCTCCATTGACGATCTCCTCTTTTTCCGGTTTCTGTTTTTTCTTCATTAATTCTTTCATGATGTTGCTTCCCATGGCACTATGGTTCTTCAAATCCCATGGACTTGAAGTTTATCTTCCCAACAGAAGATTCTTGTATCTTAGAGTACATACCAATTTTGATTCCTAAAGGCCTTTGACTATTCAAGATCTGATATGGTCTCCTTGTCCCTTCAACATTGTTTTCATTTAGACCCTTATCAGTCTTTGTTTTCTCAATATCGGTTCTCAGAGAGACAACCTCTTCTTCAAGATTCTCACAATTTTCTTCCCATTCTTGAATCAGGTCTTGAAGAACCTCTTCTTTTCATTTGGCCTCCTCCAACTCAACTTTCAAAGACAAAATATCATCTTTTCATATCTATGAGATCAATTGCCTTTTTAACTTGTGTAGCTCCTATTTCAATTGTTTGTTCTCCTCTTCCAATCTCTCACAGTTTCCTTGGTTTTATTTCAATAGAAGAACTAGACTATCCTTGCCCTTGATAGCTAATTCAAGCTTTTATTTTTGATAGGAAAACTCCTCATTATCAGAGTTATACATACCTTCCTCTACATGTTGTAATTGTTCCTTGAACTACTTATTCTTCTTCCTTGCTTTCTTTAATTCATTGGGGGCACTAATGAGTTCCCCTTCAAGGTATACTACTCCTTCTTCTTCTTCCTCTTCAGAGTCTATAATGCCTTGTTTCTTGAAGTTTGTTTCAAAGGCCATAAGAAGATACTTATTTCTGGTATCCCAAATTGCTTTATTTTTAACCCATTTCTATAAGCATTAACCTTCGTTTTATCTCGACTTAAACCTCTCTTTCTTGCACTAGTCCAAGATAACTACCTATTCTTACATATGCTTTGTATCTTACATTAATATTTATTAAAGTTCTTTATTAATCGTTTTACATTGATTTCATGCCTATTAAGTACCTCTTGTAACTTATGTTAATTTCCTAGAAGTTATAATGATCAGTGTAGGAAGATTCTTGCACTGCCAGTGATGATTGTTTCGATATTTCTGTGAGCTGAATCTTTCCACGTGGGCGTTTTGATCCATGAAAACGAGTTTGGTCATTGATTAACTACGAATGGATATCGGTGGCACATAGTCAGGGATATTTGCCAAGGATGGTCTATGGCCAGTGAAGTACACATTCTATTACAACTGATAGTTAATTTTGTAATGTTTGGTTGTTAGTTCGTTTTGTTGAAAGGACTAAATAGGAAAATGACTGTAATTAGTGGAATATGGCTAAGGTTGAAAGAATGTATAAAATGTAGATTTTAGGTAGAACCAGCTAGTGATCCTTAGGCTGTAATTTCATTTTCTATGTAATTTGGTATTGCCCTCAGTGCTAAGCTGGACTCACACTACAATGTACATTTTTTGATCAATTAATACAAGGAACTCGTCATGTTATTCATATGCTATGTTTAATCTATGTTTCATGCATAATTGAGTGTTGAATCATCTCATTTCTTAAATGGGAAACAAACTGGTTGGCTAGGGCCTAGCCAACCCAGCTTGCTTACCCTTGTGCTTTCATCATTTGGAAAGGTTGTGTGAATATTTCCCTTTACAGTTGCATGGTGTGAATGGTTTTTATATTTACTTCTAAAGTTCTCGTTTAAATCTATTTCGTAGTTAAGTGTGAGCATATTCGTGGCTTGGAAGTTGATTGAGTTTATTTCTTTCTTGTAATTCCTTTATTGCATTTCTTTACTCACAATTCTAGTCTTGATTTGCTTCCAATTGGATCATGCAGGAAGCCTCTTCCTGTACCAGTGCATGTAGTTTCCTGCACTTCAGTTCAGTTATTCCTTTCACAACAAATATTGCATTTCCCTTACTGCTTACCATTTTAAGTTGTTTCTGCAAGAAAATATATTATTAATTTCAATAATCATCCTTAACATTAAGGGTACATTCCTGAAGGATTTGAGAACGATTACATGAATTTATCTAGACACTTTATACTTGCATTTTATGACTTATGAACAAAGAACAGAAACATTTTAAGTGGATTTCTGAAGCCAACTTATACATGCAAATAACTTAGACTAATTCTTTGATTACTTCGAGTTGCTTTGATTTCATGAAGTTTACTTCCATTGCAAGATTTCATTAATTAAAGAATTTATTTTCCATAGATAATTTATCTCAGAATTTCGTTTGCAATTGCAATTCTTTTCAGCACGTCTTTCAATCTTTTCGAAAGTAAATTGGAAACTTTGGTGAAGGAAACTCTACCTCAGTGTAAGAGCTGGTCTCTTGTCACAAAAATAGAGTGATGTAAGCCTTGAGGCTTAGAGCACCTCCACAAAGACATAAATCTTCAATAAAGGAGGTAAAATATACTTTTACACGAAGGCACTATACCTGCACTAGTGCAAGCAAATTGCAATAGTACAAGAACGGGTTGTTTTTGTAGAAGGGAGATCAAGAGGAGAAAAGATCTCTACAAGGGCCCACTTGTTAGACTATTAGCCATCTATCTGAATATAAACATAGCATTTCATTCCAGCATTTAAGATTTCTTCTAGTTGTGTGAAAACTCCTTTACTTGATTTACTTGCAAATTTTTCTTTTACATTCTAGCACTAGAGTTGCTTTGGTGTCAATTACCTTTAAGAATTTTTTTTGTTTCATCCTGTAAACATTTCCTTTAAGAAGTAGGATTACGAATAGGAATTGTTCATACCACTTCTGGAATTGCTTGTGCTTCGTCTCTAAGTTTAGGAAACCCCCTTGTTGACAATTAAGTGTTGAGGAGTTAGCTTAAGTGCAATTCCTACACCCAACACTTATCTGACTCATTCCTCAATGAGTCTTCACAGTCTAACTTTGGTGCTAAGCTATCTTTTTTGGAGTATAACCCCTTCTTATTATAGGGATTTTTCTTCTAATGTATCTTAGACTTTTTTCCAAATTTCAGATCCTCTTCCCTTTTATCCTTTTCTTTATAAGGGCATTTGGAAGAGAAATTTCCAACTCTTTCACAGTCAAAACACTTAAAGGTCAACTTCTCTTTATATTTTCTTGAACCATGCTTCAGTTTTTTGGCTAGTTGAGCATGTTCCTGATCAAATTCACAGTTGGAGAAATATTGATGATCTTTGTGCTCCTTGCCCTTTCTGGATACTTTGATCGTTGCTTCCTTCAGTTCATACTTTTCTATTCCTACTCTCATCTCATAGGTTGTGAGAGTACCATGCAACTGATCCATCTTGAGATCCTTTAAATTAACCATTTCCTCAATAGCTGAAATTTTGGCATCAAATCTCATGGGTATATATCTTAATACTTTTTGAATGATCATCTCTTCCTTGAATTCTTCACCAAGTCCTCTAATCATATTAGTCACTTCATAAAATATAAGGAAGTATTCTACTATGCTTTCATTCTCATCCATTCTCAAGCTTTCAAATCTCATTCTAAAAGTCTGAAGTTTCACTTGCTTGACTTTGTCATCTCCTTCATGACTTTGGTTAAGTTTTACCTACACTTCCTGAGCAGACTTACAATTCATAGCTTTTACAATTTATGATTGGCTAAGACCAATGAGAATGTCATTCTTGGCTTTACCATTGCTCACATATAATGTTTTTCCACCTACATCAATGGGAGTATTATTAGGGACATTGTGGTTTACTAGTACTGAAGTCCAAACATCTACTCCTAGGGACATAAGATATGATTCCTTTCTCATTTTGCAAAAAAAACAGTTGGTCCCATCAAAGGCTAGTATTCTACTTGAGTAAGCTTCTTGACTCTCTTGCCTAGATACAATTCCTTATAGATCTACCTTCCAGTGTTTGAATTGTTTTCTGAAGGAACTTGGCTTTGATACCAATTGTTGAAATAAGGAATTTTTGAGAGGGGGTGGTGAATCAGTAATTAAGAAAAAACAAATCTTTTTCTTATTACACTTACAATCCATTATTATATTCTTTAACTTGTGAGAGCATTCATTCACAAAACAGTGAACCAACAATATTGCAGACACACATATCAATAAACAATCACATGAGAAGCACAAATTTGACACATTGTTTTTCATGTGGAAACTCAAAGGGAAAAAACCACCAATTTGTTTCTTGTTTATGATTTAAATTAAGCACCCACTTAATTACATCTGTTTGTTTTTTATCACTCACTCACAGGAGGCACCGAACCCCTTTGCTTAGCAAGCACCAACTTGCTAGGAAGCACCAACCTCTTTAGTATGTAGGCACCAACCTACAATTCGGTTAGCAAGAACCAACGTTCCAAGAGGCACCAAACTCTTCAATATGAAGGCACAAACCTGCCCTTGACACTTTTCCACTATTTCATACAATTTTCAAATTGAAAACAAAGGCATACAATCATACAATTAAAATACCAGTAAATGGTTGTTTTCATAATCAACTTCTGCACTATGCCTTCTGTGCTTACTTGAAACAAGTCTCCTGTTCTTACTCACAAAAACACTTCCTCCGCGCTCTGCCTTCACTTTCAACGGCTCTTCACTTACTTCTCTTCAACACTACCCTTAAAATTCTTCACATAGGCCTTTCGTTGCTCTTGATTATGTATTAAACTAAGTCCTCGTAGGTGCTTCAACCTCTTTGTCATGATTCACTTCGCTCACAACACAACACGCTCACATATTTTCTCAACTCCCCCATCTTCTTTGTTGTCGGTGATGGTTTTTGTTCCACTGAGGCACTTTGCGCAAGGAAATATTTCCTATCTATCCATTAGTTGCCCAATTGTTGTTAGGAATGGATCCCCTTGCCCCTCCTATGTCTTATGGTGGTTTCTTGTCATAATACTAAAAATAGAGATGGACCTCGGAGTTCTGCATAGTCTAACTGCATAGAGCTCCCATGCTGAGAAATTAATTCTCAGGTTAACTGCATACTTCTCCGAGAGTCCCAATCTCATTTATCACTCCACGGATCTTTGACAGACCACAGAGGTGACTTCTCTATTCTCATTTAATACAACCTTTCATACATGTGATGCAGTCTCCAAGTTGAGCCCCTTTTAATCTGCCAACTATTATTTTCATGCATTCAGTTTCGGAGTTTCCAACCCATATGCCTTTAATTCTTTGTATTGTGTTATCAAATACACTTCATATCTTCTCATTTAATACAACCTTTCATACATGTGATGCAGTCTCCAAGTTGAGCCCCTTTTAATCTGCCAACTATTATTTTCATGCATTCAGTTTCGGAGTTTCCAACCCATATGCCTTTAATTCTTTGTATTGTGTTATCAAATACACTTCATATCACAACTTTACAATGGTACAGTGTTCCAATACTCCTCTGCCACTAAGCTCCTTGAGCATTTCTCCTCCACGGGACCGAGGTTTGTGACCTGTAGCTCACCAATAAGGTGCTTAGGAATTTTTCCTGTCAGGGGCCATTCTTCCTTTGTTAACTTCTCTATGCCCTTGGTTTTTTGAACTCTCATGACCATGTGCCAGCCCAATATTAGAAGCCCCCTTTATCGAAACTTTTCCAAACTCCAAATGTTCTCGAGTTTCAACATCTTCAACCTCTGATATGATGTCATCACTCCACGTGGCAACTCCTTAGAGGTGACACATGTCACCTAGTTCTGGCCCATTAGACTACCTAATAAGGTTAAATATGCCTGCCACGTGTCTTGTTGTACTGCCACGTCATGCTGACGTCAAATGCCATTGTAACTTATTGGAGCCAATTATATGCTGCCATGTGTCCTACAAGATTGCCATGTCATGATGACATCAAATTCCACTGTGGCATATCAAAGCCAATCATATGCTGCCACCTGTCCTGTGAGAGGAGAGAGAAGTGTTGGCATTATGACACAGGTTTGGCACTATGGCATAGGTGTTGTCCTTGATGGCAACTCACTCAGATGGAAGTTTAGGCCCTAAGAATGAAAGAAAAAGAGATATACGCAGGTTCCTCTTAACCAAGATGCATACACATGTGGATTCGACGATCAAAAGGTGTGTATACGTATGCACGCACTTTCATGCAAGGAAAATCCTATACATGTTGGAAAACTTATTTTTGGTCCATGGTATTCAGTTCTTGGTATTTGGACCTATGGTTTTAGACCATGGTATCTCACCTGAAGTGTTGAACCCAGGTATTGGGTCCACGGTATTGATTCTCTATGATTTTGGACCATGGTATTGAGTAAGGCCTAAGACTATAAAAGGGGAAGGAGATCATTAGGCAAGGGCATTCACTCAAGTATTAAATATCTTATGGAGAGCAAGATCTAGAATTGGGTTATGGTGCATAGTTGGATTTGAACCAAGGAGGAACCTAAGCGCTAGAAGAAGCATAAGTTCTATTGTTGGGTCAAGATCTTAAGGCTTGAATAGTAGTATCTTTGTGTGATTTTGATCTATTATATTTGGCGCATGACTAGATCTATAAATCTGATAATCTGGGTATAACTAATTTCTGAATAAGTAAAAAAGGTAAATTATCTTTTATAGATCTGTACACAGGTTCAGCACAGAAGAGGCGCATATACACGCTAGTTAATTAAGTCAAAACAACGTATACACTGGTTGGAAAGCGTATGCACGCAGGTTCTACATATTGAAGTAGCGTACATCTCATGAAATATGTTTTAGCTACCTCTATTTATTGTTGCAGTGTTTTGGGTTTAGGATTGGTTTCTGGTTTCTGTTAAAGTATTCTAGTTACAGCATTCAGAGAAGTAATTGTTTGAATCAATTTTGATTGAAGCAAATGAGATTGGTTGATGTAGATGTATTTGATGTTTGATTATTGTCATTGATGGATCCAGTCTAAAAATTTATGAAACTTGGTCCCTAGAAGAAAGAGAAGGTTATAGCCTTTTGTAGATCAGCACCTACATACTAGTACAAGAGCTAAGGGGGTTGTAGCTCCCTTCCAGGAGAAGCTAGTGAACAAGAGAAGATAGTAGCCTTCTGCAGGTAGAAGCCTATGTACCGGTATAAGACTGCACTAGTACAGAAATATTGTAAAATAAGTTTCTTATTAAAAGAAGATAGAGACGAATTACAGCAGGTGGTTTTCACCTGCATTGGGTTTCCACCTTATATCTTGTGTCCATGTGTGTGATGATCTGTTCTATTTTATTGCACCTGTTTACTGTTCTTATGGTTAATGAAGTTTTGATGCACTGATTAAAGATCAACATTTAATGAATCATAAGTTTACTGATATACGTTGGTTGCTTTAGACATAGTAGCATATATACGCAGTTTCCCTTAACTGAAGTAGCATATAAAAATCTGATTGTGAAATGAAATATAATTGATTTGATAATACTGATTCACCCCCCATCTCAGTATTATTTCCAACAATTAGTATCAGAGCAGGTCCTTCAAAAGAATCTTGATTGCTTGAAGGAAGATCTATCATCATGAGCAACTACGAAAAAGAGGCATCTATCATGCCACCAATCTTTGATGGGAGCAACTTCGTCTATTGGAAGGTAAGAATCACAGCCTATCTTCAATCTCTTGGTACATAAGTTTGGGATATCGTGGAAACAAGATACACATTTCCATCAGTGACTCTGACATATACAACTGGTAAGAAGCAATATGAAACAAATACAAAGGCTGTCAATACTCTATTAAGGAGTTTATCTCAATCAGAATTCGTCAAGGTTATGCAGCTCAAAACTGCAAAAGAAATATGGGACAAGATTGTTCTAAGCTATGAAGGAGACGATCAGGTAAAATGTGCAAAACTACAATCTCTCATAATTCAATATGAAAATCTCAGAATGCACAATGATGAAAGTGTGGCTAATTATTTCTTACGTATAGATGAGATTGTCAATTGTATGAAAAACTTGGGTGAAGAGATAAAAGAAGTTACTTTAGTTGAAAAGGTTCTAAGATCTTTGTCTTCTAAGTTTGAATCAAAAGTTTTTGCCATAGAAGAAAAGCAAAATCTACAGAGCATTACCATGTCACGGCTGCATAGAATCCTAACTGCTTTTGAAATGAGAAAAGGGGGACCATTAGATTGGAGAGAAGTTGCATTCAAAGCTTCAAGAAAAGGAGATTACAATGAGTCATGACATATGTCAAAAGGAGAGGACGAATCAATCTTTTTCAAGAACCTTCAACGGGGTTCTGGAAGATTCAGAGGTAAGTTACCTTTCAAATGTTTTGCTTGTGGAAGAGTCGGTCACTATGCAGCCAAGTGTCCTCATAAAGATAAGCTTGAAAAAGGTAAGGAACCAGTTATATGGAACAGAAAACAGAATGTAAGTAAGAAGAGCTATTATACACATGAATACAGTGATGGATTTTCAATTAGTGATGAAGATGAACAATGTAATGATTATAGACTTTTGATGGCTTTTGAAGATGATGATTTCTTGGATGCTATAGATGAAGATGATCTCTATGAAGAAACTTCTAAACTTAAAATCTGTTTAGAGGAAAAGATTATGATCATAGACACTTTGACATTCCAACTTGCTGAAAGGGAAAAACACAATGAAAAGTTAGATTGTGAAATTGTGGGACTTAGAAAAGATATTGAGAAAACGAAAGCTCTTAATCTTAGATTTGCTAAAGGATCTGAAACTTTAGATGAGATTATCAAAGTGCAGCATTCTCCTCTAATCAAGACAGGTCTTGGATATTTTGAACAAGCATCGCAAGCACAGAAGCCATCCACCTCCAAAAGTTATCTAGATGCAGCAAAGAGAAGTGAACAGGTTGACAATAGACAGCAAAGGCATAAAGCAGATCACCAAGTAAATCAGGGTCAATCTACCTCAGAGATGAACAGAGACCACCAAGTAAATCGGGGGCAATCTACTTCAAGGATGAATAGAAGTTACAACCAACCGCACATAAATCATTCTCAATTTGCCTATGAAAACTACAATCACCTAAACAGTAGGTTTAATAATCACAGGAATTTCTTCAATGGCCAATGTTTCTCTTGTCATAAATTTGGAGACAAAGCTTCTCAATATGTTGCCTACAAATCCATCATGACTAGAGAAGCACGAAATCAAAGGAGTGTAACTGGGATCATGAAAAGGACCTACAATAACTTTTCTGCTCTTGAAAATGAAATAGAATGTTCTATTTGTAACAACTTCAGTCATGAAGATTCTGAATGTAGGAGTAGGTTTCGGCAAACAACTCAAAAGGAACAAGCTTCATTGAGTCCCAAAACATGGATAAAGAAAGAACCGCAACCAGAAAGATGTGGGATAGCATTATATGCAGAAGGACAGGAAAACCAGTGGTACATTGAAAATGGATGCTCGAAACATATGACAAGTGATAAAGAAAAAATTCAGTCATATAGTGCCTTAGAAAAGGAAAGGAAGGTCTCATTTGGAAATGACACCCCTACACTCATAAGAGGTAAAGGTTCTATTATTTTGAAAGTAAAGGTCAAAGCTGGAAATGTTATGTATGTTGATGGCTTAAAGCATAATCTATTAAATGTCATTCAAATGTGTGATCAAGGAAATGAAGTAATATTTCGATCAAATGGATGTATTGTTCGTGAGCTTGATACAAGAGAAACAGTGATCAAAGGCATAAGAACTCCAAATAATTTATACATACTCAAGGGAGGACAACAACAATGTTATCTAAGCAAGAATAATGAACATTGGCTATGGCACAGAAGATTGGGGCATCTTAGCTTATCTCAAATAAGGAAAGCATGCAAATATCAGGCGATTTGTGATCTCCCTGACATTAGAATTCCAGACAATACAATATGCAAATCATGTCAGTTTGGCAAGCAAACCAGAACTAATTTCCCTGAGAAGGAAGGATCAACTAGTAAGCCACTTGAACTTGTCCATACTGATGTATGTTGTCCATCCAGGAAAAATTCACCTTGAGGAGAAGAATACTTCATATTGTTCATTGACGACTTTTCCAGGATGTGTTGGATAGGACTTCTGAAGCATAAAGAAAAAGCTTTCGAAAAGTTCAAAGCATTCAAAGCCTTGGTTGAAAACAAATCAGATCGAAGAATCAAATGCCTCAGGTCTGATCGAGGAGGGGAATTTACCTCGGATGAATTTTTCAATTTTTGTGAAGAACATGGAATAAGAAGGGAATTCTCTACTACAAGGACTCCTCAGCAAAATGGAGTAGTAGAAAGGATGAACAGAACGGTTCAACAAATGGCTTGTGCTATTCTTGATGAGTCTGGAACTCCCGCAACCTTCTGGGGTGAAGCTGTATTTGTTGCCATTACTATTCTCAACAAGACAAACATTCAGGTGAATAACACTCAGACTCCTCATGAACTTTGGTATGGTAAGACTCCTACGGTAAAATACTTCAAAATTTTTGGAAGCAAATGTTACATCAAAAGGACTGATGAAAACCTTGGCAAGTTTGAACCTAGAGAAAATGAAGGCATTCTCCTTGGTTACTCTCCCCACAGCAAAGGATATAAGTGCTACAATAAAAGAGTTGGAAAAATTGTTGAAAGTATTATATTAGTGGTTGATGAAGAAGGAAACAATCCTAGGCAGGTAAAATCCGAAGAATTCGAAGATGATGAGGACTATCCTTCAACATCAAATTAGACTTATGATGAAGAAGAAACATATGAGGCACCAAAAGAACAGATAAGGGTAGAAGAAAAGACTCCATCCAGGTATGTCCAGAAGAATCATCCAGAGACTCAAATTTTGGGGCAGAAAGAGGCAGGTGTACAAACAAGAAGAAATATTTCAAAAGCTTCAAGCTATCTAAAATTGCTCTCCTCCACTGAACAACGAAATGTAAGTGAAGCATGCAAAGATGAATGCTGGGTCAAGGCCATGAATGAATAACTTGATCGGATTGAAAAGAATAACACTTGGCAGTTGGTTCCAAGACCAAATGATAAGAATGTCATAAGGACCAAATGGATATTAAAAAACAAGCTGAATGAAAATGGAGATGTTATTAGAAACAAGGCGAGACTTGTTTGTAAAGGGTATGATCAACAAGAAGGTATAGAATTTGAAGAAACTTTTGCACCGGTTGATAGACTTGAAGCCATAAGAATGTTCCTTACTCTTTCTAGCTTTCAGAAGTTCAAAGTATTTCAAATGGATGTGAAATCTGCCTTTTTAAATGGAGACTTAGAAGAAGAAGTGTATATTGAGCAACCAGAGGGATTCATCCTTGGAAATGATCCAAAACTTGTATGCAGACTTAAGAAGGCACTCTATGGTCTTAAACAGGCTCCAAGGGCTTGGTATTATCGTCTGGACAAATACCTCCATCAGCAAGGTTTTTCAAAAGGATCAGCAGATAGCAATCTATATATAAAAACAGATAATGATAAATTGCTAATACTTGTTGTGTATGTTGATGATATCATCTTTCATAGCAATGAAGAAGCATGAGTCAAAACTTTTCTTTGGTGATGTAGAAATAATTTGAAATGTCCTTGCTTGGTGAGCTAACATATTTCCTTGGTTTACAAGTCCAACAAAATAAAGACGGTATCTTTTTATCACAAACCAAGTACCTCAAGCAGATCTTGAAGAAATATGGCATGGAAGACTCAAAACCAGTATGTACCCCTATGGTAACAGGATGCAACCTTAGCGCAAATGACGAATCAGCAATAGTACATCAACCAACCTATAGATCCATGACTGGTAGTATGCTCTATCTAACACGTACCCGACCAGACATCATGCATGTAGTGGGAATAGTTGGAAGATTCCATGCAAATCCAAAAGAAGCACACCTTCAAGTGGTTAAAAGGATTTTCAAATATCTTCAAGGAAAACAAAACTATGGCTTATGGTATCCTAGAGATACAAATCTCACACTTCATGCATATACAGATGCAGATTGGCAGGAAGAGTGGATGACAGAAAAAGCACTAGTGGTGGTGCATTCTTTATGGGTTCTAGATTAGTATCTTGGTTCAACAAGAAACAAAGTTCAATTGCTTTGTCTACAGCTGAAGCAGAATATGTGGCTACTGCATCTCGCTGCACACAACTCCTTTGGATGATGCAAACTTTGCAAGATTTTCAAATCACTTGTACTCCACCTATCTCTATTTTGTGTGATAATACAAGTGCTATCAGTATTTCAAAGAATCATATCATGAACTCAAAGACCAAGCACATACCTATCAAATATCATTTTCTCCAAGAACAAGTGCTTGAAAAAAAGGTCAAATTGGAGTATGTTCCCTCCAAGGAACAGGTTGTTGATATACTCACTAAACCACTACCTAGGGAGACATTTGAATACCTCAGACAGAAACTGGGAGTAGTTAATGCATCATCTTGTTGTTGAAACTTGTCTATTTCAGACAAAAGTGGTTGTACACGAGTTTAATGATGAGAATCCGCGTACATACGCCATTTTATGTGGATATAATCGCGTATATGTTGGTTTGAAGAAAAACAGTGGGCCAGGCTCAGGATGAAAAGAGTCTGATATGGGTCTGTCAGAGACCATATGGCACAGGTTCAGGGGGAGCATATATACTTCTAATAATGCATTGTTGGCATTATATTAGAATATCTTGGTTCAAGTTCATAGTTGTTTTTGGTTTCAAGTAGAACAGGTGTAGAGGGAGAACATGGTTCTTGGTCTGAATGATGATTGACAGATGCTGCTGATGATAGTTGTTGATGACTATCATAGTCTTGTTGTAGATATTTCGTCTCTATGCGTATTTCTTGTTCTTGTCAAGGTCATGTAACGACCTATTTTGGTTTCCCCATTATGCCTGAGATGGATGATGTAATGTTCTTCTTTTATCATGTGTAAACCTTTGGTGTATCCCCACTTGGTTGGGTGGATGAGTCAATATTGGTATATCCCCACTTGGTTGGGAGATGGATGTATATATGTGTCTTTGATGATAGGAAGGTTATTTATGATGTATAAAGTCATGTTTCTTCTTGTAGAACATCTTCTTGCAAACCTTGCCTACAGCGAGGGGGAGCATGGATAGCACAACAGAACAAAGATTTCAGCATGTACTCAGGGGGAGCATAACCGTTTGCCCTTGATGACAAAGGGGGAGAATGACTTTGAATGACTTGGGGTTGCCATCAAGTCCAAAGGGGGAGATTGTTGGCATTATGACACAGCTTTGGCACTCTGGCACAGGTGTTGTCCTTGATGGCAACTCACTTAGATGGAAGTTCAGGCTCTCAGAATGAAAGAAAAAGAGATATAAGTAGGTTCCTCTTAACCAAGATGTGTATACACGCATGTTTGAGGATGAAAAGGCGCGTATACGTATGCACGCACTTTCATGCAAGGAAAAGCGCGTACATGTGGGAAAACTTATTTTTGGTCCATGGTATTTAGTTCTTGGTATTTGGACCAATGGTTTTGGACAATGGTATCTCATCCGAAGTGTTGAACCTAGGTATTGGGTCCACGGTATTGATTCTCTATGTTTTTGGTCCATGGTATTGATTAAGGCGTAAGACTATAAAGGAGATCATTAGGCAAGGGAATTCACTCAAGTATTGAATATCTTATGGAGAGCAACATCTAGAATTGGGTTATGGTGCATAGTTGTATCTGAACCAAGGAGGAACCTGAGCGCTAGAAGAAGCATAAGTTCTATTGTTGGGTCAAGATCTTAAGGCTTGAATAGTAGTATCTTTATGTGATTTTGATCTGTTATATTTGGCACATGACTAGATCTATAAATCTGATAATCTGGGTATAATTGATGTCTGAATAGGTAAAAAGGGTAAATTATCTTCTATAGATCTGTACGTAGGTTTAGCACAGCAGAGGCGCATATACACGCTGGTTAAGTAAGTCAAAACAGCATATACGCTGGTTGGAAAGCGTATGCATGTAGGTTCTACATATTGAAGTAGCGTATGTCTCATGAAATATGTTTTAGCTACCTTTGTTTATTGCTGCAATGTTATGGGTTCAGGATTGGTTTCCGGTTTCTATTAATGTATTTTGGTTACAGTATTTAGAGAAGTAATTGTTTGATTTAGTTTTGATTGAAGCAAAGGAGATTGGTTGATGTAGATGTATTTGATGTTTGATTATTGTCATTGATGGATCCAGTGTGAAAATTTATGAAACGTGGTCCCTGGAAGAAAGAGAAGGTTGTAGCCTTCTGTAGGTCATCACCTACGTACTACTACATCAGCTAGTACAAGAGCTAAGGGGGTTGTAGCTCCCTTCCAGGAGAAGCTCGAGAACGAGAGAAGGTAGTAGCCTTCTACAGGTAGAAGCCTATGTACTGGTATAAGACTGCACCAGTACATAAATATTGTAAAATAATTTTCTTATTAAAAGAAGATAGAGATGAGTTGCAGCAGGTGGTTTTCACCCCACATTGGGTTTCCACCTTATATCTTGTGTCCATGTGTGTGATGATCTATTCTGTTTTATTGCACCTGTTTACTGTTCTTATGGTTAATGAAGTTTTGATGCACTGATTAAAGATCAACATTTAATGAATCATAAGTTTACTAATATACGTTGGTTGCTTTAGATGCAGTAGCGTATATACGCAGTTTCCCTTAACTAAAGTAGCGTATAAAATTATGATTGTGAAATGAAATATACTTGATTTGATAATACTGATTCACCCCCCCTCTCAGTATTATTTCCAACAAGAAGAGGGCATGTCAACCTTTGGTTTTTCACTAAAGTCCTTTGTTAATCTTTTGCTGGAATTCGTTGACGCTTATAAAGGCTTATCGACACTTATAGTATATCGCAACTTTTAATGGTTCCTCACTTTAATAAGTTTTGATATTTCGATTCCTGATATGTCGATGTTCCGATGTGCTAAGCCTCCAACCTCCAATGTGCCACTTGCGTCAATCCTTCGATGTTCTGGTATCCACATCTTTGATATGTCGATACTTTGATGTGTTGGACTTTCGATATGCCTAAGCACTAATATGTTTGACTTCCTACATTTCGTTCTCTGATATGTCGATATGCTGATTATGCTCACCTCTGATATTTTGATATTTCTTCCTTCCTAAGTTTTCACAACCCTGAACTTTAGCAAACCATATATTTTGACCCAAGAGTCAATTTTTGGACTTCTGCATATCGTTGGAAATCTTGTTTAGATCAATTTCCAATGGAGAAGGTCTAATGTAGGCTTTGAGTCCTTTTGCTACTTGGAAGATGACTACAAACTTATTTTCCCTTGCCTTTTTAGACAACTAAAATCACACCCACCATGATGATCCTCCACATGAAGCCTGCAACTACCATAGGGATCCTTCTGATCCATGCATTTTGTACAGCATGCATTCTTTCCAATATGGTTGATAGTAGTGCCAAAAATCATGCATAATACTAGCACAACCACCATCAATTGTCCAACAGACACTTGAGTTCAGTTCTACGTGATTGATCGCTAATTTGTAGCAATCTATTTTAGTTAATTTGAGTGACAAGGATGTGTAACTTTTTTCACTTTGAGTAATCATCTAGTTGACTGATCAACCAACCTAAATTAAATCATGCATGCAGAGAATTTGAGTTACCCAGTTGGGATTGGAGTTCAAGGGTAATGTACTATTAGTTGTAAACTAGTTCAAGTTCTATAGGTGGTGCATGAAGTTAGATAAGGACCTATAGGCATTGCACAATCCAAATTGAGGAATTTCCTAATTAATAGAGGGCTAATTCCCAAGGGAATAACGTAAGAAAATAGGGGTTTGGAGGCTCATATTTTTTGCTAACTATTGGCCAATGTCAGTTAATCAGGCAAAGGAAAGAAGATACAACTATAGGTTGAGCTCAAGCTTGAGAAGAACATATTGTATTCATCCAAATTTTTTGATTAATGCAATACAAAGAGTAAGGAGTTTTGAGCAGTTTCCTTCCCCTAGATAAATATATGAGTATGTGTGTTAAATATTGATGCATGTTAATGATTTGTGTTCTCGACCTTGAATTTTCTTCCACATATGAGTAGAGTATCTTATATTCTTGTGATTTAGTAAATTTCACAAGCAATTTAGAATCTACATATTAATTTCTACATGGAATGCCCATGTGTGATTTAACATTGTTCAATTTTTTGTCTCGAAATGAATGGTTGATCGCATAAATTTACCTGTGATCAAATTTATTTCTACCACATCAAGGGTTTGTATGATGCGAAATTGGCTAATTTTTCCTAGTGGTTGGATCCATTATGGCCATAATGAATTGAAATTTTCGCCCCTTTGGTCAAAATCCCAAGTTTTGTGTTTTTTAATTTCTCACACCATTGAGGAGCAAACAAACTTCTTCCATTTATGGATTGCATCCTCATCCTTTTTTGAGTTGTTTGCATTCCAATAGTATTATGTCTCTATTGCTTCTACATTGACTTGTTGCATATTTATTCTATTTTTTTTTAGCATTTCAGGTGGATCTCCAAATCTTTCCTTGTTATACACATATTCGGGCACTATAACCCAATCACATATTTCAATAAACCAAGGGCACTCAAACCCTAAAAGTGTTGTTTCAAACCCTAAAGGATCAAGGTCAACTGATTACATCATTTCCCAAAATTTCTCCCTGAAAAACTACTCAGAACTGGTCAAAAATGGACCATACAAACAACTCCATGCTAAGGGTGTGATGCATCTCACTTGTTACACACAAGGGGTGTGATGCATACTGAAAAGCCCTTCTGTAGGGTGCGATGAGCGAGAGTAGACAAATGGCAGGGGCAGTTTGCTAGGTGGAAACTCAGAGAATCTTCTAGAAACTGCTCATATGACACTTGCCTCTCTGAATTCGCCCAGGGATGAGTAAGAGATCATGAGATCTCCAAGTGGAAACAAGAACTATCAGTGAAATGACACTAATCAAAAACCCAGAAGTTGACTCACCCTCCTGCAAATATCTATATATGGATCCCACATCCTAGAGATCCAAAGGCTGGAATTTTTTATTTTGTAAGGAAGTGTTGTTGGTTTCTTTATGAGACATTGTATTGTTGGGTGATCTAGCTTTTCATGAGGTGAAGAGGGATTTCATGCTGGGAGGATGGCACTGGATCAGACAACTGGGTTGTAATCCTCTCTTCTACTTCTACTATCAATAAAGTTATTTGAGTTTTCCTCCATATATTTGTGTATTTGTAAATCTTGTATTTGTGGATGCAATTGTATGTTTAATGTACATCTAATTCTACATTGTTTATGGTATTTTAGATCTCTATGCTTTGATGGTATTTTGTTTCTTTGCCTCTACAGGTGCTCTTTGAAGCGAGACAAGTGAGAAAGGAGTGGCGAAGCTCTATCAAAGGAGAGAGGAAACAAGCAAGGAGCCAAGCGAAAGACTAAGGTTGGTGCTCTCTGCTTCTCTCGTAATTATCTCCCATAAAGGAAAACACAAGTTACTTTGAATTATTTGTTTCTAAGATAGCTACCCGTCTTAGTGGGACTAGCAGATCTGAATAGACACTAGTTTTCCCAGAAACATTCCTTCAATGTGTTTTCGACTGCCATGAAATCCATGTAAAAAATAGAATTAAATTAAAAAAACTACAAAATCAAACTTATTAAACTCATTATTCATAATATGAGCATTAATATGAAGTGTAGGTTTAGCAATTCAATGTGGATCTTGTAATCAAATGTGGAATCCATGAATTGATTTGGTTAGCGCTTTGGGATATTTTGATTGGCTCATGGATAGCATGGGCATTTCCACATGAGCCTAGATAAGAAATAATCAAATGGGTGTGACTAGGCTCAAAATGAGTTGGGCTCCAAGCAAAAGTGAAGTAAGCAGGAATATTTTATACGATATCAAACACCCGAAAGGTATAAGAAATGTCATAATGTGAGCATCTAACTCCAAAGAGGCCAAGCATGATGTGGCAGAGAAGGGAAAAGAGATGGTGTTGGCTTGAATGGGATAATGCCTGGAAAAAAATAGAAAAGTTAATTTAATGAGAGCTCTAAGCTCTGGGCACAGCTGGAAAATGGAGGTACAAAAGGACCATGCGACACACACACATAAGGTGACAATACAAGCGCGCACACACACAATGACACAATTTAATAATAAATTTATTATTTTAATTTTTTAAATTTATTTATAATATATGATATTTATTACAATAAATACAATTTATGTGATTTATGGTATTATATTATTTACAATATATTCTAACACATGACATACAATTGCATTATGATGCACACACACACACACACACACACACACATATATAGATATATCATGTCACATTAGCATATTAACAATATGAGATAATATTTACAGTATTTTTAATATGCTTTATGTTGCTAGTGCATTATACATATTTTACAATGTATTTGCTAATGATCCACCTTTTCTTGATGCAGTTAATGTACCAAGCAATGATTTAAATGACAAGCAAATCCTGATATGTAATTTGAGCTAATGTGGAAACCAAACGTGCCATATCATTTTCCCATGACTAGTGTGATCATGAATGTGAAAAGTAGCAAAGGAAAAAATCAAGCAAGCAAAATGAAAAAACATAAAGTTTTGAAAGCCAAGAAATAGGGATCAGAGGATTAATCATCCACTAAAATTCTAGGAAAGAAATGAGTTTTCCAAAATGAAAATGAAGGGTCCCCAAGATTTGCATGAAAAATTATGGGTTGGCGGGGGGGGGAGAAGTAATTATCTCTGTTTTAAAAGGTCATGGGTTTTAAATTTATCAACAAGATGAAGTGATGAATTTCATCATGTCTTTAAACACTTAAAAATTTCCCATGGGCCCCACGTTAATAGAGTAAGCGATATAGGTTCAAAAATATAAGTACTTGACACAATTCGAGTCTAAAACCATGAATCCAAGTTTTAGGAGAATATTTAATATTAAATTTACCTCATATGAGTGACAGAAGAGGTAGAGAGAAAATTTTCAATAATTTGTGCATCATCTATATACATATCCTCCCTTACCTGATATCGATTCACTGCCAACGAGCCTGTTCAATACCATGATGAAGTTGCCTTAGTACCGTAAAAGCATAGCCCACTACCAGTAGGGTTGTTTAGTTCCCTAACGGGTTTTCTTGCACTTCCCATGTTTTCTTCCCCTTTTATGTCACCCTCTTGAATATATATTTGTGAGCTAAGTATATATAGATGGGAAAAGGGGTGGGACAGTATAGGAGATCTCAAAAGAAAAGGATACAATACTTATAAAATTATGACTTCCTCATCTTTCCCTACAACTATAAGTTCATATATTTTTATATGAAGTGGTGGGAGGTGTGGGATTCATTGAATTAGACTCAAGTTAGTTCTTTTCTTGAAATTATGAACCCTATTACTTGGTAAATATGAATGTTCCTGTAGGGAAAAAGAATTAGGATGATAGGACTTAAAATTCAATAAAGATGCCCCTTTAATGTAAATGAAAAGCCTATGTAATTGACAGAGTAAAAAATTCCCTTGAATCACTTACTGATGTTGGACCGGATAGAAAATCCATGTAAATTATTATAAAGTGATATCAAAGAACAAAATTAAATCATACTAAATCAAGGATAAAAAGGGAAAAAAAAACAAACAAACAAAAGAATGAGCCATGAGAAAGTTCTTAAAAGACAAAAAAAATGCTTAACATAAAAATTGTATGAAATAATATTTATGTTAATATTATTAGATCTTTGTCTCGTAAAGAGATTTATTAGTAAGGGTCTCATTATAAAGCATAGTTGAGATTTTGCATTTGAGTGCTTTAGTAGGAATTGTCCTTCTTTCACAACTCTTGTTCGAGAACTAAACATGTAAGTCTTAAAGATAAACTTATAGGAATAAGACTAGCAATAAGTTTCAAAAGAGTACAAATAAAATGATAAGAAAAATTTAGATGAGGAAAATAAAACTCCTTGAATGCATTATGAGCATTAATATTCTCCACAACTACTTTAGTTTTCTAGAAAATTCAAGTCCACAAATCAAACCATTGAACACCTGCAAAAGGAATAAGAACAATAATAACAGTAATAAGAAACAAAAAAAGTATATATATAAGAGCATGTAAACTTCTATGAGGTAAACGTGTTCTTCCAGGTATGTGAATGTCTTGATTTTCATCTGCTCTTAGTTTGAACTCTTGTTTTCTCCTTAAGTCACATTTTGTTTCTTATTACTGTTATTATTGTTCTTCTTCCTTTTGCAGGTCTTCAATGGTTTGATTTGTGGACTTGAACTTTCTAGCAAACTAAAGTAGTTGTGGAGAATATTAATGCTCATAATGCATTCAAGGAGTTTTCTTTCCATCCTATATATATTATTATTATATTATATTATATATATATTATATTATATATATATTATATTATATATATTAATGGAAAAACAGTTTTACATTTTACTCGAAGTTTTCATATGTGAAAGATCATCAAATTATTTCATATAAATGCTAAACAATGAACCTTAGGGATACAAAACAAAATAAAAAGTTTGACATATCAATAAGATGTATGAGATAATATTTAATGCCAAGATTTGAATCTTTTTGCCTTGTAAGATCTTTTATTAATTAAGCCCTTATTTAGTATGTTAATTATAATTCCAATGCAATTATGTTTGAAAAAATAAAAAAGTTCGTTATATTTGAGTTACCATCTTATTATATGAGTTTTACAATTATAAGTTAATAAAAGTTTTATGAATGATAACCCATTATAAGCAAGATGGTAACAAGGTCAACTGTAAAAACTCATTCCTATAAAAATACAATAATTTCTTTATTTTAAAAGAAAGGAAAACTACACTAGTATAAATCTACTCCTACTCTAATTCTATGGGGGAAAAGGACTAGGTATAGTCATATTTCTAGTGGAGCCAGCCAAGGACTTCACTACCAACAAAAGTATACACTTGATACGTTAACAAAAGTATTAGGTCAAATACTAAACTATGTACAAAAGTCCTAAATTTGACATCCATATTAATTCCTAGAAATAAAACCAATAGAAATTTATAATTAGTAAATTTCCTGCTAAAAGAATCTTCAAATTCTAAATATTCTATCAAAATATATGCAACCTAAAGAGTAAGTGATATTACCTTTAAGAATTCGATAAGGTAATTTTGAAGACTGTATAATATTGAAAGAATTAGAGTTAGTTGTCCTTAGAAATAGAAAAGAACCATCTTTTTCCCACGTGAGAGATTGATCATTATAGGAAATGGAAAAAGAAGTAGGATCCTTAAAGCCTTCTTTTATATGTACATATGAATCAAGGCAACTGGTAAACCCATGATTATCTAGAAAGGTAAGAGGGTCATTAGATGGTTGCTTCAACAAATATTTAGCACAACTAGTTTCGAATTTAAGATTGTCATGAGTAATATCAAAAACTTGTAATAGAGGTTGATGATCCCAATCATAATGGAAGGAAGAGGGTTTGTGCTCAGAAAATGAATCAGTACAAAAAAATTTTATGATTGAACCAAATGATCTAAGTTCATAAGTATCATGATAGTTATTAAAGGTCACATCCTTTTCCCAACGTTTATGAGACTATTGGTAGTATTGAATAACACAAAAATAATGAATAGAAGTTTCTATACTGACATCAATAAGAAACAGATCATTTAAAGATGCACCCTGACGTCGATGATATGGTGTATCCTTAAAATTTGTAGTAAATGTTTCAATAGGTTGAATCATACAATAATTATATTGTAAATAAAATTTGATAAACAAATTTCGATATGATGAATAATGATAACCAGAAAATAAATTAAGAGAAGTTCCCTTAAAATCATCATTTTTAATTTATGTTGTTAAATCATTAAATGATTTCTAGTTTATTAATGTGTCATCTTTCATCAAAATAGAAACTAACTCATTTTCTAAAGAAGAAATATCATCATGATTATCCATTAAATATAGATGTTCTATATGATTTAATTCTATTGAACTTGGTTCATTATCACAAACATAAGGAGATACAATAGAAACACTTTCATATTTTTTTATTTAAGTCCCAGCTTTGAGTGTGTGTAAGATTTTCTCCCAATGTCGGTGGTTGAGGAGGATTATTATTTTCATTTTAGGGTTCAATAGGAGTAATTGTAGGATCAAGATTTACTATTGGAGACTCTTGTTTATGTTCATTATGATTATTTCATTATGTTTTTAAACAATTGAGGTAAAATTTTCAATTAAAACTAGTTTAGGTGGTAAGTCATCATGATGAAAATGGTAATATAATATCATAAATATATCCTAAAATTCACTAACAATTTCATTTCCATTGACGGTCAAGTTCTTCTAAGCACAATTTCTCATAACTATAATTGTGATAAGCCTATAAGAATACTTGCATGAAGTGGTTCCAAGAGTGAGTAGACTTAGCTGGTAACATCTTGTACCACTCGTGAATTCTTCCTTGGAATGTGAGAATAAATAACCTACAAATTTGATTATCATGATTGATGTCAAAACAATTACATTTATCTATAATTGATCAACATGATATAAAAAAAAAATTCAGTCTCGCCGTCATATTGTAATTTAGACAAGGATTTAAGCTGCCTCTTAGGTATGTGTTTGGTAGTCTAGCAAGAGATAAAAGCATGACCCAACGTAGGAATGCATACATAAGCCATGATTAGTTAAAAAATTTACTTTTTAAAACAATTCTCCACACAAACAATCTATCTCGACCCTCCTTCTAGCGTCATTTTGTTGATGGGAAAAAATGACCTCATCAACAATGAGGAGACCACCTCATTAGGGCCACAAATTAGATCGTTTCCATTTGTGATGGTGGTTATGACTAGTTCTATTGGCTCCAATCACCCATTCACCTAAGACTAATCTAAAGTTAATCTACCCTAAACCAAGCGTTAATCTAACTTAATCCTACTATGCTATGTCAAGGTAATACTAATGTTAACCCTATATTATTCTATGTTAGCTAGATGTTAATGTTACACTAATACTAATGTTATGTTAGATACTAATGATTTAGTATTTATATTAAACTTATAATAATATATCCTATGTAATATCTTATGTTATTACCTAATATTATATAGTCCTAATATAATCTATAATTAATACCAATTATATATTTATTCTTACTGTTATTATATAATATATATAATATTTTATATATATTATATATATATATATAGTTGATCTGATATTCATCCGATGAGTGATCTCAGTTAAGAATTATTAATTGTAGGTATTACAAACTCATGTGCTTATATGTGTCTATGTTATTTAGGCAATGGATTGATCATATTGCAAATACATAGACACTTGAAATGGAAAACATCAAAGAAGTATAGTAAGCAAATACAAGAACACAAGAAATTAATAAGGAGTTCACCCTATCCTCCAGGGCTACATCTCTAATCCAGCTCTCAGTGGTGACCTTCTTTTATTGTGTCTTGAAGCAGAGAATTACAATGAAGGAGCTCAATATGAGTCTCCTAAAACAGATTGGCTTGGCAGGGTGGTTCTTGGATTCCCCAAGCCATTAGAGTACATAGAATATTTTCCTTGCCAACTCTTTGACCTATCTGGTCTGACAGATCCTGTCAGGGATGGCTCAAATCTCTCAAGCTCTCTGGTGCTCGACGTTGCCTTTGGTCAACTCAGCCCTCTGTCTTCTTTCTACGTTTTGCTTCACTGGTTCTTCTCTTCTCTGTCTTATGTCTTCGGTGTTCCTCTCTGGGTGTCCGTTCTGTTCTTTGTTCATGGCTTTAAATCCATTCGAGCTCATGGCGGTACAATTCCTCTTCCCCTCCACCAATTCGCTTGCTACAGCTTTGCTTGGAGTTCCCTGTTTCGGTGTCATCATTGGGCTCACAGGGAGTGGCCACTTGTCCTCCTGCAAACTGTGCCAGCCTACTTCGTCAGTTCAATTCTTCGGTTATGTCGTGGAATGAGTCTTCTGCCACCTTGGCGGTTAAAGCAGACCTCATATTCTTCTAAATCGCGGGTTATTCCCTCGTTAAATTCAATCTTACCATCGGGTGCGATATCAACCATCAGATCTATATCCCCTAGATCCAACGCCATCTACTCATTTTGCATGGTGGACTTGCTTGTCCGTTAGCGCGCGATGGGTGGTGGTTTTCTCTCTCCTCCACTTGCCATGCGTCATGCACTAAGTGGAATCGCTCCACTTTCACCAAAACTGCTTATCGCCCATGGATGCCTCTGATCAATACTACGAGTTTTGGAGCGGGTCCCGCCTTTAACTCTTAGCCTTTTATCTCATGGTATTCCCAACTCCCATGCAACCAACTGCTCGGGGTCCCTCCTTTTCAAAGGTTTTTGCCCTGCAATGTGCAATTAGTGCTAATCATGCATCAAAAACTCCCTCCGTTTTCCGATCCGGGCTCCCCGAGAGCTAGTTTCGCCTCCTTCACAGTCTCCATGGGCCTCGGTCAGTGTGCTTTGACTGAGGTCCTCATCATTCCATGCGGGCTACTAACTGCCACTATTTTAGAGGTGTTTTTGATCGCTTCTCTCAGTTTTTTAAAGTCTGTCCCGACCTGGTATAGCCATGGTTCTTTCGATTATTCTTCATGGATCCAATTCGGATCATGGCCTTCCCATTGAAAAGCTTTTGGACCACCAAAAGTTGGTTTTCAAGAATCGACTAAGTGAGGGTATTGTTGTCTCCCTTGTCTAATCTCAATCCATCTTGCACTGCTCGGCTTTGAACCTTTGAGTCCAATTCTAAGGTACTCAACATCCCCTCTGCGTGTTGTCCTCACCTTCCTATCCAAGATTGTGTCTTCCTACAATTCATTCAGATATTCAGGTAGCAAGTCATCAATAGAATTTAATTGACTTTGCTCCTCAGGATCCTTAATCATTGAAGGTTCAAAAAATCTCAAGCAATCCGCATTTACAACGGAGTAGATGTGCATGTAAGCTGATAGATCAAGGTGAAAAGCATTTTCACCAATCCTCTCAAGTATCTTGAAGGGTCCATACCTGATAGGCTTTAGCTTTTGATCTTCACCTTGCATCCTATCCTTACTAATATACAGCCAGACTTGGTCTCAAACTTGAAAACTATGTTCCATCTGATGCTTGTTATGCCTAGCCTTGTATCTGGCTTGGCTCTTTTCCAGCTATTCCTATACTGCCTCGTGGATCTCCTGGATCTATTCAATGAACCTAGTTGCCTTGTCCACATCATTGTGTGAATCAACTATGATATCTTTACCAAAGAGAAAATCCAAAGGAGACCTTGGTGTGAAGCCAAAACAAGTCTCAAAAGGAGATCTCTTTGTAGAAGAGTGTTTTTCTTTGTTGTAAGCATGTTGCACATAACACAAATGTTCATCCCAAATCTTAGGATGTTTGCTGCAATATCCTTTGAGTAACTGGATCACCGTCCTATTAACTACTTTTGTCTGGCCATCAATTTGTGGATGAAAATTTGTGTTTTTCTTCAGCGGGGTGTCCATCATCTCACACAGACTTGACCAAAACTTCCCCACAAATTGGGTGTCTCGATTAGATACAATAGAAGTGGGTAACCCAAAATGAACCCATACATGTTCAAAGAATAGTTTGGCAGTTTGTTCAGCCGTAATCTGCTTATTACAAGGTAACAAAATGCACATTTTGCTGAACCTATCCACAACCACATACAGATAATCATGACCTTTTCTAGACTTAGGAGGTCCCCCAACAAAATCCATGGAAACACTTTCCCAAGGGTGAGAAGGAACTGGTAATGGAGTGTACAGGCCTAGTTTTCTATTGCTGGGCTTGCTTTTAGCACATGGTACACCCTCTTACATATCTAGAAACTGTCTCACTCATTTTTGGCCAATAAAAAAATATTCGTAGCTGTGCAACTATTTTACTTACCCCAAAGTGACCTGATATCAGAGAAGTATGTGCCTCTCTGATTATCTTTACTCCCTTTGTTTGTGGAATGCAGAGTTTCCCACAATGATATAAGAGTCGGTCCTGCACATGATAATCCAATTCTTCTACCCTCTTCCTTGACTCAAAGTTGCATATACATCTTTAAAGTCTATATCTCAAGCATATTGTTCAATGTAACTTTCATGTAGTACCGAATTATGCTTAAGTATAGTAGATGCATTTATAATGGGTCTAGATAACATGTTTGCAACTTTGTTATGTATGGCATTTTTATATCTAATGACTAAATGAAACTGTTGTAGAAAACCCATCCACCTATAATGTCTTAATTGTTGCAACTTAGTTTGGGAGTGTAAATATTGCAGTGGTTGATGATCAGTATGTATTGCTATCTCTTTGCCCATTAAGTAATGTTTCCACTTTTTCACACTCTAAAATAATGCATACAATTCTTTATCATATGTAGTATAGTTAACTATTGCGGAATTAAAAGTCTCAGAATGATAACATATGGGTTTAACATGTTGTGTCAACACTGCCCCATGGCATAGTCACTAGCATCCATTTGGATCTCAAATGGTCTTTGTAGATCAGGCAATTCTAGTATAGGTGTTGTACTAATCTTTTCTTTCAAGGTGTTGAAGGCTTTCTGATGTTTGCCTCCCCACTGAAACACCTTGCTCAATCCTGTTAAATCGTGTAAGGGAGATGCAATTGAGGAAAAGTTAGAAATGAAATTCCTCCAATATTGTGCTGCTCCTAAGAAGCTTCTCACTTTTGTAGCAGACTTGGGTTTAGGCCAGTTTACAATGACTACCACTTTAGAGGGATCTATTTTCAATTCACCACCCCCTACTATATGACTCAAATAATTTAGAGATGTTTTGCAAAATTCACACTTTGAGAGTTTAACATAAAGTTTTTCTCTTTTCAAAACATCTAATGTCTCCTTAACATGCTTTAAGTGTTCCTCCCACGTTTTACTAAAAATCATAATGTCATCCAGATACACAATAATGAAATCATCAAGAAAAGGCCTAAGTACATCATTCATTAGTCTCATGAAAGTAGCAGGGGAATTGGTCAAGCCAAAAGGCATAACCAGCCACTCATACAATCCATGATTTGTTTTGAAAGCAGTCTTCCATGCATCTTGATATGCAACTCTGATTTAATGGTATCCACTGTGCAAGTCCAGCTTGGTGAAACAAACAGCTTCCTTCAACTGATCTAAAAGATCATCTATGTGAGGAAGGGGATAACGATATTTGATTGTTATCTTATTCAGTGCTCGGTAGTCAATGCACATTCTCCACGAGCCATCTTTCTTTCTCACCAAAACGATTGGTGACCCACATGGTGATGTGCTAGGCCTGATGAACCCCTTCTCGAGCAACTCCTACACCTGC
>APFE030711323.1:106818-127532 GCA_000404065.3 Pinus taeda
TTCTTGAAACAGGACATCATTCTTTGAAACAATCTTTTCTATATCGGCTTGCTGCTTAGCATTACAGCCCTCAAATACATTGGTTTGATCAGTTTTTTTTTCCTTTACAACCATTAGTAAGAATTGTTTGCATGAATTTATCATTCTTTTCATCTACCCTGAGTTTGTGAGAGTATAATTATTCTTGAGCTTATGAGCTCTTACAAAGTATTCAATTCCATCTTTAACAAGTAGGTACTTGTTCTTGGCTCTATAGAAAATGGATTTTCTATCATACAAGTAAGGACTCCCTAAAACAATTCCACATATATGCAAAGGAATTATGTCTAACCCAACCTCATCTACAAATGCCAATCCAAAAGAAAACTTGAGTTTACGTTGTTTAGTCACTTGTAGTTGTGCTTTATCCTTCAACCATCCTAATGGGTATGGTTTCTTGTGAGGTGTAGTTGCTAATCCCAATACTTTACAACTGCTTCAGAAATCAAATTTACTTGTGATCCATTATCAAACAACGTATCAATCTTTTGATATTTGGAAACAACTCGAATATGGAAAATCTCATGTATTCTTCTCTCATGTTCTTCATCAATAATAGTTTGAGCAAAATTACTAATAGATGCTTCAGAATTCTTACCTTTTATACCTGTGGCTACAATGACTATTTTATCTCTTGAGTCTGACCCCAAATCTTTCTGAATAGCTGCAGTAGTCTTCTTTTTCTTGCCCTTGGACTTCTTAGGACTTAGGTCTGGAGGCAGAATTCAACAATGCTTGTCATCATGGCCCTCCTTTTTACAATGAGTGCATGAAGCTTTGCTTTTCTATGCAGTGTTCGCCTTCCTTGCTTTCCACTTCTGCTTTCTTTTCTCCTTTCTCTTGCTTGTAGTGGGTTGGGATGGTCCCCCAACTTCTGGATTTCCATTCCTTCCTCTAGCTTCTAGATGAGTAGCTTGTAAAGATACCACATCTATACTAGTGGGATTAACATGAGGATGGTATGCCTCACGTAGCTATGCAGACCACCAATGTACTTCAAAAGAGTCTCTGGTGAGTCTAATGAGATCCCTAGAATCAATGCTCTCTTTCTAAATTCTTGAGCGTACCCTTGCACACTTTGCCCTTTCAACTGCCGAAGAGTTTACCAACTCATCATGGCTTGTTGCATGTAGGCCAATGGATAGAACTACTTCTTGATTGCAGAAACAAAGTCACTCCAGACAAAGATAGTCTTACCATGTCTTTTCATGTCAGCTTGGGTTCTGTCTTCCCACCAAACCAAGGCAGTGGCTCCTAGGTGTATGCTTGCTAGTTGAATTTTTCTCTTGTCTGAGTCGATGTTCTGCACTCTATAATACACATCAATTTGTCTAATCCAATTGTCCAACTTTTCGGCATTTAACTCTCCATCATATATAGGCGAGTCAAATTTAACATATAGCTTGATCAAAGATGCTGTCTTATTATGCACAGGGCTATTAGGAGGTGTGAGGAAGTTTTCCTCTTTCCCTTTTCCTTTTGAGCGGTCATGGGAATGAGACTCATCTTTTTCTTTGTCTTGTTTAGAACCTGATGAATCTTCATCCTTATGCTTTCTAAAGTCTCTATACATCTCTTCTGCCATAGACTTTATAGCTAGGAAACCTTCTATGAATTGAGGGTCTGGCCCCACAGCAACTTCCTCTGACATTGTCTTCCGAGGATAGACTCTCCCAATCTCAGGATTAGTTTCGACCAACTCTCCTTCTCCTAATTTGAGCTTTGATCTAGTGAGCATTCAATAGCTAAACCAACACAATCGTTTCTAACCTTACAACATCTAGCTTTGAAACCACTTGATCTAATAGTCACCCTATGAATGATCTCAGTTAAGAATTATTAATTGGAGGTATTACAAACTCATGTTCTGGTATGTGTCTATGTTATTTAGGCAACAGATCGATCAGATTGCAAATACATAGACACTTGAAATGGAAAACAGCAGAGAAGTACAGTAAGAAAATACAAGAACATAAGAAATTAATAAGGAGCTCACCCTATCCTCCAGGGCTACATCTTTGGTCTAGCTCTTAGTGGTGACCTACTTTTATTGTGTCTTGAAGTAGAGAATTACAATGAAGGAGCTCAATATGAGTCTCCTGAAACATATTGGCTTGGCAGGGTGGTTCTTGGATTCCCCAAGCCACTAGAGTACACAGACTCTTTTCCTTGCCAGCTCTTTGACCTCTCTATTCTAACAGATTCTCTCAGGGATGGCTCAAATCTCAAGCTCTCTGGTACTCGAAGCTGCCTTTTGTCAGCTCGACCCTCTGTCTTCTTTCTGCTTTTTGCTTCATTGGTTCTTCTCTTATTTGTCTTTTTTCTTCAGTGTTCCTATTCGGGTGTTCGTTCTGTTCTTTATTCATGGCTTTAAAGCCATTCGGGCTCATGGCGGTTCAATTCCTCTTCCCCTCCGTCAATTCGCCCGCTACAGCTTCACTTGGAGTTCCTTGTTTTAGCGTCATCATTGGGCTCACATGGACTGGCCACTTGTCCTCCTGTAAACTGCGCCAGCCTATTTCATCAGTTCAATTCTTCGGTTACGTCATGGAATGAGTCTTCCACCACCTTGGCGGTCAAAGCGGAGCTCAGATTCTTCTAAATCGCAACTTATTCCCTCGTTAAATCCAATCTTACGTCAAGTGTGATATCAACCATTAGATCTGGATCCCCTAGATCCAATGCCACCCGCTCATTTCGCGCAATGGACTTTCTCGTTCGTTAGCGCGCGATGAGTAGCAGTTTTCTCTCTCCTCCACTTGCCACTCATCGAGCGCTGAGTGGAATTGCTCTGCTTTCACCAAAACTACTTACCGCCCATGGATGCCTTTGATCAATACCGCTGGTTTTGGAGCGGGTCCCGCCTTTAGCTCTTAGCCTTTTATCTCACGATTTTCCCGGCTCCCATGTGACCGAGTGCTCGGGGTCCCTCCTTTTCGAAGGTTTTTGCCCACACTAATCATGCATCAAAAACTCCCACCGTTTTTCGATCCGGGCTCCCTAGGGGCTAGTTTCGCCTCATGTTCAATCTCCATGGGCCTCGGTTAGCATGCTTTGACTGAGGTCCTCGTCATTCCACGCGGGCTGCTAACTGCCACTATTTTAGAGGTGTTCTTGATCACTGCTCTTAGTTCTTTGAAATCTGCCCCGACCTAGTACAACCATGATTCTTTCGATTATTCTTCATAAATCCAATTTAGATCAATAGTAATATAGAAATTATATTAATAATACTATAATGTATTACTATTATTAATATATATAACACAATAATACTATTACACTACTTTAATAATAATATAAGTTCTATATTATACTCATAAATATTATCCTAAAAGAGGTTTATTCCTAATCATATGTATATGTTTTAGAACAATATTTTACTTTAACATATTACTATTATTAATGCTCTATCAATCATGAATCTTTCTATATTCGATATTATTGTTATATGTAAAAGTATATGTTACTAATTCTAATTCTAAATTAATTTAAAATTTAATTATACAATTAAACGTTATAAAAGAGTAATTTTAAATTCCCCAAAAGGTCAAATTATGTCAAATATATAACAATAATAAAAGAAATGCAAATCTACATACATAAATATACGCAATTTGCACTTGAATTTTAATGATTTTAACGAAGGATTAGGTTCAAGCAAGGGAACTAATTGATATGAGGGCTCGATTGAAATCACTCAGATGTTTGTCTCTACGAAAGAGGACTTTAGATAATCACAAAGGAAATATAGATGCATATGCAAATTTATTTTATGATGCAATCTAATTATATACTGAAAATGCAACGGGTGCTTAAGAGGATTTGGACAAAAGGAAATAGTTCTGTTCTTTCTTATTGCGAGGATCTTAGAACAAGTGAAGATAAAAAGTTTGTGAAGTATTCATTACCTCACAAATAGTTCTTATTGACAATGAATAGTAATATATCACATTTAAATATAGGTATAAGATTGTAAGTGGACTGATAAGATGTTAGAGAAGAAGGAATTAGTTCACTTATATATTCATCATTAAATCAAAAACATTTTTATGTGCAAACTTCGTTCACATTCTAGAATGAAACACTGCATTAAATCACCATCAAACTCATAAGTATATAAATTCTAAAAGAAAATACTATAAATATGTATTCCAACTTACAAATCTCTATCATACACACTCGCCCCTATTCAACCAAATTATGCAAAAGAAGTGCAATTTACAATGGTGCAGAACCATTACTTTATGCAAGTTGTTATTTACAAAGGAGAAATTAAATAAATATATTTAGCATAAGATTAAATTCAGAACATAAACCCCTCTCTCAATCTAAAAAAAACTACATAAAAAAACAAGTACAGAAGTGTAGTTTCTCTCTGTCAATATTCCTAATGTGGATTTGAATCCCCCTTTCATGAGTTTTCAAAGTCCTTTCATAATACTATTCCAGTGATCGTTCTTTTTATCCATGTCTTCGTAATTCAACTATTTTTTTTTTCATTGTATGATTTGAGGATTGAACCTAGCTATCCCTTGTTCCTGATAGTTCATTTCTCATTTCATTTATGAGTTTGCTTACAATTGGTGGATCAATAAATGAATCTACCTACAATTGCTACGAGGAAATATTTCCAATTATTTTCTGATTCAAACTATGGAATGCCCATATGTGCTTTATCACTATTCAATTTTCTGTCTTGACACAAATAGTGGATCAAATAGATTTACCTATGGCCAAATCCCTTTCTTCCACATCAAGGTTTTGGTTGTTGTGCAATGGGATAATTTTGCTTAGTGGTTGGATCCATTATGAACATAGTAAATTGAAATCTTCGCCCATCTGGCCGAAATCCCAATATATGTGTTTCATAATTTCTCACACCGTTGAGGAGTGAACCAAATTATACCATTTATGGATTGCATCCTCATCCTTTCCTAAGCTAGCCACAATCCAATATTATTCTATCTGCATTTCTTATGTATCGACTTGTTGCATATTTATACTGAGTTATTTCAACATTTAGGCAGATCTCCAAATGTTGTCTTCAATATGTTTTCAACTTCCATGAAATCCCTGCAAAAAAATGCAAGTAAATTAAAAAAAAAAAAAAAAAAAAATAATTGTGAAATCAAACTTGTTAAACTCATTATTTGTAATATGAGCACTAATATGAAGTATAGGTTTAGCAATTCAATGTGAATCTTGTAATCAAATACAAAATCAATGAATGGATTTATTTGGTGCTTTGGGATATTTTGATTGGCTCGTGGACATTTCCATGTGAGACTAGATAAGAAATAATCAAATGGATGCAACTTGAATCAAAAGGAGTCGAGCTCTAGGCACACTTGGAGAAGATGAGAATTTTTTATACTATAAAAATATTCCTGGGAGGTAGAAGAAAATGTCATAAGGTGAGCATATAGGCTTGCAAGAGGTTCAGTATAATGTGGCATAGGAGGGTGAAGAGACATCTTGGCCTAGATGTGGCATAGGAAGGTGAAGAGACATCATTGGCCTAGATGGGAGAATGCCCGTAAAAATATAAAAATTAATTTAATGGGAGCTCTGGGATCTGGGAATAAATCACAAATGGAGGTACAAAAGGACTGTGGGTAGATTCCCAATTTCCCAAACCAAATGGCACTCAAACATGTTGGAAAACACCTTAGTTTTATTGAATCGAAGGCGCAAAGTGTCGCTATCATGCACCTCTCTCCAACAAAAAACAATCCCACATTTCTCGCTGTGATGATTATTACATTAGTTTTCGATAGTTTCCATGTCCCAAATTATAGAAAAAGTTTGATAGACAATTGGTTTTCTATGTCATAAGGGTGATAAGGTCATGGGCGCATTTTTCGTTTTTAAACACCTACGATATTTATCTCACATGCATATCGCAAAATGATTCAACTTTGTTTATATCTATCGTGGGTTATGTGTTGCACCAAGAAACAATGACGAGGCCGTCGTTGTGTGGCTGTGGGTGTTAATATGTTGGCATATTGTGGTGGGGTGTCGTTGCATGTTATGTACCTAGCATGGTTGTAGAGGTTTCAATCTATATATATAATTTTTTTATTTACAAATTTATAATATATAGAAATAGAATAAAACAAATTAACAATAATTTTATTATATATATATATGATGACATATTAGCAGTATGAGATGTTGAAAATGCAATAAGAAAATAATAATTTAATTTTGTCCTTGAATTAAACTAGGAATTAAATTATATTTCTACATCTCATGACAACTTGTAATAGTTAACTAAGTTAATTTGACTTAGTTGGCTCAATAAATTCGAGTTGAGAGTCTAACTAGAGTTATGTAAAGTGTCTCCTACTCTTTAGGAGCCCTGGTTGAGTTTATTTTGAGTTGTAATTATTTAATTTAGTTAAACTAGTTCCAACTGATGGAGGAATTATTGGGAGCTCTAGTAGTGGGGTGTAACCAGCACTGATCAACTCGTAAACTGAAGATTCACTCATAATTAACTCATGCATGTCATATCAAAGAAGCACCCAGTTGAGATTGGAGTTCAAGGACGACATGTTATTAGTTTTATAATCGTTTAAATTGTATAGGTGGTGCATGCAATCAGAGGAAGGCCTATGAAGATTATGCATTTGATATTTGTGGAATTTCCCAATTAAATATGGCTAATTCCGTAGGAAAATACACAAGGAAATAGGAGATTGGAAGGGAACATAATTGGCTAAGCATTGGTTTGAGCTTGTTTGGGAAGCAGTGAGATAGATAGAGAGAGTGCAGAGGTTTCTCGGGCTTGAGAAAAGCATTGCAATATTCTCATATTTTCTGATTAATGCAATATACAGATAGGAGGGGTTTTTAGTTGTGGTTTTCGCCATAAAATTATTGTGTTTTGTGTTATTGAATTCTTTCTCTTTTATGCTTCGTAGTTTCATCGATCATTTATTGTTTCCGCTGATGAGTAGAGTAGATTCAAGTCAATTGTTTTAGCATATTATAATATGTAGTTTGAATCTCCAAGGAATTTTTACATGGTATCAGAGTTGAAATCACTATAGAAGAGGAGAATATGAGTTTGTCTTTTGCAGGAGAAATCAAATTTGCAATATCATACTTTAGAGCCAGCAGGATGTCATTCTATGGATTGAGACTCAAAAATCCCCTTGAGGGTAGTTCGAACTATGTTGCTTAGAAGGATAGGATGGAGGTAGTGTTGGAAGACAACGGGCTTAAGGAGTTCATATACAAAGATATTCCTAAGATAACTGATTCTCAAGATCTGGTAGAGTGGAGAAAATGTGTGGCAAAGGCTAGAAGGATTATCCTTGAAGGATCCGAGATCACATTGTCTTGAACCTGCACAGTAAAGAAACTCCATTTGAAATGTGGAAGGCCTTCACAGACCTGTTTCAAAATAGTAGTGACCATAGGAAACTGGCACTGAAGGACCAGCTCAGAAAGATCAAAATGGAGAAGGGCGACACAATACCGAAGTACTTGACCAAGTTTACCCAATATTAGGATCAACTTGAATGTGTCAGTATTATAGTTGTTGAAGACTATCTAGTGAGCCTAGCACTTCTAGGCCTTCCAAAGAGCTGGCACAACTCCCAGGACTTAGTTAATGGGAGGGAGAAGCTGCCATAGTAGGAGCAATTGTAGTATGAATCGGTATAAGATATTTGATAGAACACCATATATGGATCCTCATCCAAGCATGATGAGGAGGAGAATTGTGCCTTAGCTGGAAAGGTGAATAAATGGAAGGGGAAGTCATCCCATTCCAAACTAGATTCCATTTAGGGCGGTGTTGATAATGCTAGACCCGCCAACATGTTAGGGGATATTCCCGGTAAGAAGTCCCAACTAGACCTCAGACCGTTTGGTGTAGGAGTCCCAGCAGTGGGTCGTACAGTATCGCCTTGATTGCAATTGTGCACAGAGGCAAGTAAAATGTCCCTGTTGGTAATAAGGGTGTGACATATGCAACAAGTCAAGGAAGGTGTATGAATGGTTCCAATACACAGAGGGTGAGGTGACTGCACCCCTTAGAAACCTGTGAAAGCAAGGAATTAAGAAGGGAACACATGAGCAAAGATACATCAAAAACTGGAAGGAAAGTAAGCTAGAAATCCTAAGTGATGGTTAAACCAACAACACATTTCAATAAGATTTAAACATACATATACAGGAAAGCCTTACATGCATGCATAAGAAAACAAATACATATATCATTTAGATTAAACAAGATAGTTGAAATACAATATGACATATGCATGAAACGTGATGGCTTTGTTATATTAAGAAGTGAAAGTTCCAGTCATACAATACAATCATGACCAACCACTAGTTCCGACAACGGAACATTACAATCACTACCACCTGCTCCTCTAAAGAGATATACTAGCTTTGCATAGTGGAGAAGCCAAGGCTCGTTACAATACTTTCCAAGCTTTCTCTAAGATACTCCTATCAGAAGCTTGGCTAACCAAAAGCCTCTACAATGAGTTATGAGGG
Source organism: Pinus taeda (assembly GCA_000404065.3). Lineage (NCBI taxonomy): Eukaryota > Viridiplantae > Streptophyta > Pinopsida > Pinales > Pinaceae > Pinus > Pinus taeda. The sequence continues at coordinate 115,378 of APFE030711323.1, forward strand.
ACTATATATAGCAAAGGGTGGGGTGACCCTTGACATTCCTCTTTGTGATTGTTCATCTACCCTCATGACTCTTCAACTGCTCTATCACTACTACATTCAACTATCGACACTTGAACTTCCACTTGACAAGATGTTATATCCAATATGCACATGTACCCATGTGAGACAAAATGGCTTGAGAAAGCCATGCAAGACATCACTAACACTCAGACCATTGTGGTAAGACCAACTCTTCGACATCCTTGCAATGGTTGATGGTGGCAAACTGATGCCAAGCTTGGTCATCCATGATGGTGTCCATGCACTCAATGGTGACATCCTGTTAGAAGCAAACTCTTGCAATCTGTTGCATCCGGGTACACTGATATGGCCCCTCTGTCCAACTCGCTTCATGGCATGCGCATCAGTGTACCCAGACCAACAACACACTAATGCACAGTGTTTGTGCTAATCTCAAAGTGTGTGTTGGTGTTATGTGCATCAACTGTCAAACTACATGTTCCGCTCTAGTCAGACTTTCTTCTTGCCTTCGCCTCAATGAGTGTGCCAAATGGATGAAATCATATGTGTGCATACAATGACATGCATGGTTTTGAACTACCTTGCATGCGATCTATAACACTTCTCACCCTGTCTGCTCCATCTTGACTATTGAATGGATTTATAGCCTGTATGGGTGCAGTTTCATCAGTGTCTAGATGTTACGCCTCTTGTTGTACCTGTTCCTACTGCAACTCCTTCTTTCGTTTGTGCAACTCCTATTCTTCCTTGAGTTGTTTCTTTAGGACCTACAACTCCTTCTATGTTTCTCTCTCTACCTTCATACGATTGTCTTGTCACGTCATCGTTGCATAGCCTCATTATCCAAAGATAATTTCATCATAGGTGGATCTGCTTGAGCTTTCAAATTTGTTTTGCCTCTGCGCTTTCAACAACCCTCCTTTTGCATTTGTTGCACGCAAATGTGCTATCCTCTGGTGCTACTAATGGTGTTGCTCATTTTGATGTTGCTGCCATTTCATCTTGATATCCTTGTCCATGAACAATTTGATGTCTTCATAGAAAGGCAAGTTCATAGACACTTGATCGACTGCATCCCAGTTGTGTTGTGAACGGTGTCTTTGACTGTGATCTCCTGGAAGGCATTGTACTTGTGTTTTTCAGAGGAAGAAAAACACCTATGATACATAGATACATAGCAACAATCATGACAAGAGATTTGTCATTTGAAACCAAAAAAAACTAAAGGACTAACATGCAACATACATGTGTGATTGTATGTGCAGATTGTGCAATTTTCACCGAGAGGCTGGGAGACTTACCACCAAAAATGTGCAAGGCACAATATGAGCTATCAAAAGACTGACTAACTACTGGAACTGCGCCTGTATAGTCCAACCTGGCATGCTGAGGAATGAAAATGCACAATGCACAATTTCTATCAACAATGACATGTAACCAGTAAATCCCATTGCACAATTTCTGGGGCTAGTAGGACACTACCTCCAAGAATTGAGCAATGCAAGCCTGGAGGTCAATGCTAGGTTAGATTTGTGCAATATGTGGAGGGAAGGCAGAGCCTTCGCTTCCAGAAATTCACAGTACTAATCGAGCAAGGCAAGGTCTAGGCCAAGGTAGCCCAGACCCGCCGATGGGCAACTGAAAACATGAGAAGTCTGAATGCATGGTGATACTAAGTGTAAACAAGAGTGAATGATCATGCATGAAAACAACAAGTGGAGGATTCAAAAAATTGGAAAGCATGCATGTGTGTGAAGTGAGTTGCCGCAACAGCGACCATTGGTGCAAAAACAGTGTCATGCATGCGACAATAGTGAGATGTGAACGAAAACTAAAATGGTGATTCTACAAGATAACATACATCAAATGACAAGAAGCGCTCATTAAAATCAAGCATACATCACTCACACAAAGCAAAACAAAAAAAGTGACAGAAATGCAATGTAAGACATGTAAAGCGGGCTTACCCCGAAACATGTGAGTTGAATGTTTCGACGACTCCTAGATGCGAAGTGGGATGTCAGAGCTACAAGATCAATGTGAGGAATGAGCTCTGTTGCATTTGGTACATAATTTTTGATAAGATTGAGGTCATGATGCGCATGCCACAAATCTAGGAAAAAACGACACTTGGCGAGAGGTTTTTAAAATGATCTTTGTATGTAACCTCTAGCTGCTAAGAATAGTTCCCTAGATCTAGGGATGCCTTTTGCATGCTGCCTTTTGCTATTTTTCCTAGAGTAGCCCATGCATGAAGAAATGTTGATGGTGCTAGACCCACAAATCTCCCTGTAGGAAGTCCCAACTAGACCTTAGGCCATTTGTTGTAGGAGTCCCAATAGTGGGTCGTACGGTATCACCTTGACCGCGATTACGCGTAGAGGCAAGTAAGATGTCCCTATTGGTAGCAAGGGTGTGACATATGTAGCAAGTCAAGAAAGGTGCATGAACAATTCTAACACACAAAGAATGAGGTGAGTATGCCCCTTGGAAACCTGTGAAAGCATAGAGTTAAGAAGGGAACACACGAGCAAAGATGCATCACAAACTGGAAGGAAAGGAAGCTAGCAATCCAAAGTGATGGTTAAACCAACAACACATTTCAGTAACATTCATACATACATATACAGGAAATCCATACATGCATGCATAAGAAAACAGATACATATATCATTTAGAGTAAACAAGATAGCTTAAATACAATACAACATATGCATGAAATGTGTTGGCTCTGTTATATTAAGAAGTGAAATTTCTAGTCATACAATACAACCATGACCAACAACTAGTTCCTACAGTGGAACGTTGCAGTCATTACCGCCTACTCCTCTAAAGAGATATACTAGCTCTACACAGTGGAGAAGCCAAGGCTCATTAGAATACTCTCCAATCTTTCTCTAAGATACTCCTATCAGAACCTTGGCTGACCAAAAGCCTCTATAATGAGTTATGAGGGACTATATATAGCAAAGGGTGGGATGACCCTTGACATTCCCCTTTGTGATTTTTCATCTATGCTCATAACTCTTCAACTACTCCTATCACTATTACATCCAACTATTGACACTTGAACTTCCACTTGGCAAGATATTACATCCAATATGCACATGTACCCATGTGAGACAAAATGGCTTGACAAAGCCATGCAAGACATCACTAACACTCGAACCGTTGTGGTAAGACCAAGTCTTTGACATCCTTGCGATGGTTGATGGTGGCGAGTTGATGCCAAGCTTGGTCATCCATGACAATGCCCTTGCACTCAATGGTGACATCCTGCTAAAAGCGAACTCTTGCCTCTGTTACATTTGGATACACTGATATGGCCCCTCTATCCAATTCGCTTGATGGCATGCACAACATTGTCTTGAGTGTAGCTAAACCGACAACACACTGATGCATATTGTCCATGCTTATCTCCAAGTGTATGCTGGTGGTTATGTGCATCAACTGTCGAATTGCATGTTCTGCTCTAGTCGGACTTGCTTCTTGTCTTCGCCTTGTTGAGTGTGCCAAATGGGTGGGATCGCATGCATGTGTATAATGACATGCATGTTGCTGAACTCCCTTGCATGCCATCAAAAGAACTTCTCACCCTGTCTACTCCATGTCGACTGCTGAATGGATCTATAACCTGTATATTTGTAGTTTCATTAATATGTGGATGTTGTGCCTCTTGTTATACCTATTCCTGCTGCAACTCCTTCTCTCATCTGTGCAGCTCTTGTTATTCCTTGAGTTCTTGATTCAGCACTTGCAACTCCTTCTTTGTTTCTCTCTCTACCTTCGTGCAATTGTCTTGTCCTATTATCACCTCATAGCCTCAATCTCCAAATATTCTTTCATCATAGGTGAATCTACATGAGCTTGCAACTTTGTTCCACCTCTGCGTTGTCTACAACCCTCCTCTTGCATTTGTTACATGCAAGTGTGTTATCTTCTACTGCTACTGATGGTGCTATTTGTTGTGATGCTAATTCCATTTCATCTTGATATCCATGTCCATGAACAACTTGATGTCTTCATAGATAGGCAAGTTCATAGACACTTGATCGAGTACAACCCTACTTATGCTCTCAACAATGTCTTTGACTCCGCTCTCCTGAAAGCCATTGTATCTATGCTTCTGAGAGGCAGACAAACGCCTGTAATACCTTGAGACATAGAAACAGTCATGACAAGAAATATGTCCATCAAAAACCAAAACAAACTGGAGGACTGACATGTAACATACCTGTGTGATTGCTTGTGAAGATTGTGTAATTTTCACCGGGAGGCTAGGAGACTGACTGCCAAAACTGCACAAGGCATAGTCTGGATTGTCATGAGGCTAACTAACTACTGGAACTATGCAATGCACAGTCCATCTTGGCCTATTGAGGATTGAAACTACACAATGCGCAACTTTAGTCAATAGTGACATGTAACCAGCAAACCGCATTACCTAGTTTATGGGTCCAGCAGGACACTACCTCCAATAATTGGACAATGCAATCCTGGAGTTAATTGTTGGTCTAGACTTGTGCAATTTCTATAGGGAAGGCAGAGCCTTCACTTCTGTAAATGTGCAGTGCTAGCCAGGCAGGGCCGGCCAAGGCAACCCAGACCCGCCGACGAGCGACTGAAAACATGAGAAGTCTGGATGCATGGTGATACTGAGTGTAAACAAGAGTGAATGATCATGCATGCAAATAGATAGTGCAAGATTCAAAAAATGGGAAAGCAAGCATGTGTGTGAAGCGAGTCGCCACAACGGCGACCGTCAGTGAAAAAATAATGTCATGAATGCGACAATAGTGAGATGCGAACAAAAACTGAAACATTGCTTCTACAAGATAACATACATCAAAGCAACAAAAAAATCTCATTGAAATCGAGCAGACATCACTCACACAAAGAGAAACACCAAAAGCGACAAAAACAGAGTGCAAGACATGCAAAGTGGGCTTACCCTGAAAAAACTAAGCTGAATGTGCTGACGACTCCTAGATGTGAAGTGGGATGTCAGAGCTACAATATCGATGTGAGGAATGAGCTCTGCAGCATTGGGTACATAATTTTTTATAATATCGAGGTCATGACATGCATGTCACAAATCTAGGAAAACGTGACACTTGGCGAGAGGTTTCGAAAATGATCTTTGCATGTAACCTCTAGCCGCTAAGAATAGTTGCCTAGATCTAGGGATTCCTTTTACACGCTACCTTTTGTTATTTCGAGAAGAGTAGCCCATGCAAGCAAATCAGGATAACTCAGTCCCGGAGGGGACCGGTCAACCTAAAGGCACATGCAGCAGTCTGCAAGCTTGGGAGTAGGATTTGCGTGGTTTCTAGGCTGAGCAAAGCTAGCTATCCGAGAGGGATTATGCAATTTCTGGGAGGAACAGGCGAATGTCTCCTAGGATTGTGAAATTCATGGGATGAGCAGCTGTCCCGAGATGAATTGCGCAATTTTCTAGAGGAAGCTTAACAGGTTGCCTAGAGGGATTGCGCAATTTTCCAGAGGAAGATTGACAGGCTGCCCAGAATTGTACAATTTCTGGGCTGAGTTGTCTTGCTAGGCCAGATTGTACAGTTTTCACTGGGAAGACTATCTAATAGGATTGTGCAGTTTTCACTGGGAATACTAACTGATAGGATCGTGCATTTTCTGGGCCCAGTAGACTGCCAGTTAGACTTGTGTAATTTCTAGAGGGAAGACTGGTTCCCCTATAGAATTGCGCAATTTGTTGAGGGATCTACTCAGCCAACATCTAGACCAAGTCCAAGGAAGCAACGTATGAGGGGAGTGAGGCAAGATGTCATGCACAGGCTAGCAATCTGCTAGAGAACTAATGAAGCTCATGTACTTGACAGTGTAAGACATGTTGTTGAGGATGGTTGGTAGGGAGGCTCCAAGATGAGGCTAAGGAAAAATTTTGAAGGGTGGTTGTAGCCACTACAACAAGTGGAAAGAAGAAACACATGTCGAAGATTAAATTTTTTCACTATCATGAACTGGAACACTATGTTATAAAGTTTCTGCATAAGAAGGTTGGTAAGAAGACCTGAAGAGGAGTGGTAGGTGAAGCTCTTGCTTCACAATTCAAACTGGATTTCACGCTCATTGCTTGCATGGTGATATCTGTGATGGGTAATGTGTGGTACCTGGATAGTCATTAGGGGAATTTTGAGGTCTAAAATGGGCCTCCTAAGAAAAGTGTACAACCAAAATAAACTTTATAAAAACCAGTAGGATTCAAGATGATGATGCCAACCATAAGGGATGATTCACCACTTTTAGAGTAAAAAAGTGAAAAGATTAAAAAATAATAAAATTAATTTTTCAACTAATATTTTCAACTTATATCCCTAAGGTTTTACTCAAATTTTGAGCAGGAGTACTCATTGGATGAAAAATTTAATTCCTCATTCAAGGAGTACCCATGTTGCAAACTTTCAGTGGACCCTGCTACACAAAAAAATGAGAAACACATGAAAAACATGATTGCAATAATGTTTTTTCATGTATTTCTCATTTTTCATGTAGCAGGGTCCATCGAAAGTATGAAACATGGGTACTACTTGGATGAGGAATCAAATTATGCATCCATTGAGTGTTTCCACTGGAAATTTGAGTAAACCCATAGAGAGATAAGTTGAAAATACGAGTTAAAATAGTTTTTTCTTTTCTCCCTCTAAAATTTGATGATGTAATATAATATGATTTTATTATTTCCACTATTATTAATAATTTCCATAGGAGGCCCATTTTAGACCTCAAAATTCCCCTAATGGGAGCCTCATTCCATATGAACAGCAACAAAGAGTTCTTCAGTGACTTGGAGGAGAAGAACCTCTAGATGCACATCAAAATGGGAGATGATGGGAGGTATAGTGAAACTACCATCAGTATTGTTACCTTTTAGATGGATTCTGGTTCTCCTCTCACATTAAAAGATGTCATGTATGTTCCAAGTTTGAAGAAGAATTTTGTTTCAGTCACCATGTTGGAGGACTGTGGCTATGAGGTGATATTTAGCAAGGGAAAGGCTTTCCTTCGTCACATAGTCTTAGTAAAGGTGAAGAATATCGGGGCTTGGTTAAAGAAACTCTACGAATTAGATGTAGAAGAGTGCAATACTTTGAGAAAAAAAAGCAAAGAAGGTGCAGAGCCAAGACATTGGTGAATTGTGGCATAGAAGATTGGGTCACTTGCACTAGAGGACTTTGAAGTTCATGCATAAAATTTCTGTAGGACTTCCCAATGGTGCACTAGAGCACAGAGACACATGCAATGGGTGTAATTAAGGAAGTACACTAAAGGTTCCTTTCATGATAAAGATAGTCGAGTACAAGTGATCCTTGATAGAGTTCACTCACATGTGTGTAAACCATTCTCGACAGCATCCATGGCCAAACACAGGAATTATGTAATATTTTCTTTTGATTTTTCTCATAAGTGCTGGATTTTCTTCATGCAGAAGAAACATCACATGTTCACTGTATTTTGTGAATTGAAAGCACTTGTCGAGAAAGATACTGGCAGGAAATTTAAAGCTCTTAGAAGCTATAATGGTGGAGAGTATGTGTCAAATGAATTCAATAAATTTTGTGCATCAGAAGAAATTCGATGGGAGTTAATAGCACCTCATAACCCACAACATAATGGGGTGGCTTAAAGGAAGAACAAAGGTAATGTGGGAGCTACACGAGTGATATTACATGATTAGTTCCTATTGTTGCACTTGTGGGCTAAAGCATGCAATGCAGTTGTTTATTTGCATAATAGAAGCCCTCATCAAATTTTCGGGATGAGTACACCAAAAGAGGAATTTTCAGGTTAGAAACTAGATGTGGCACACTTCAAGATCGTTGTTTCATTAGTCTACTATCATGTTACCAAGGATGCACGAAAAAAGCTAGAGCCAACAACAGAGTTGAGCATATTTTTGGGGTACACTGATACACCTTACAACTATTGGGTGTGTCTGCCATCCAATAGGATGACAATGGCTTATAGAGATGTGAAGTTCGATGAAGAGAAGGCCATGAGATTTTACCTTCAGAGGGATCTTTAGTTACATACATATGAGGAGCTTTTAGCTCCAAAGGAGGAACCTCAAGATGATGTGTAGCAGCCACATGCATAGGAGAAGAGAGTGGAAGCACCCACTCATGCAGAGACTTCCAGAGATTGAAGGAAGCACACCAAAGAGGCTAACATATTGATGCATGATGCTAGAGATAATGTGGGAGCACCCACATCACAACATAGGAAGAGAAGGTCACCAAATTGGCATACTTGTTACATGGCCCTGATGAGCAAGAGTGGAGAGGCTGAGACATCCTCATTTGAGGAAGCAATGCAACAAAGAGCATGGGTTGATTCCATGGTTGAAGAGTATGACTACATTATCAAAAAAAGTGTTTTTGAAGCGATCTCAAGATCAACAGACAAGTCAGTTGTGAGTTCCATATGTCTTTACAAAGTTCAGAAAATAGCAGATGGGAGTGTGGAGAAACATAAGGGCAGATTTTTGGCCAAAGGATTCTATGAGGTGGAGGGAATTGATTACGATGAAACCTTTGCTCTAATATAAAGTTACTCTTCAATCAGATCTATTCTAGCACTGTCAGCACAGATGGGATGGAAGATACATCAGATGGATGTGAAGACAACATTCTGTTGAAGGCCCCGAAAATTAGGTCAACAACAAGGGGGATACCCGCCCGGTCTGGACCTTGGTTGGCAGCTCCTTATCCGTTTGGTATAGCGGGTCTGACTGGGGATATGGGACCAGTTTCTCAATTCAGTGTATGTGTGTGAGAAAGATGGGTGTTTCTGTTCTAAATGGAATACTTCTATCTAATTTAATGCTATGCTATTGTATTCTAATAAACAGAAAAACATTGAAATTTATGCTAACCCAGGTTGTGATCTTTCTTCTATGCGATCTAAAAAGATTTCAAACAATAACTGGTAATAAAGATCATTCAACTATCATAAGAAAATAATTCGATAAATATGAACTACTTCGTATAAGAAGTTAGACGAAACAGTTGTTAAAACTTATCGCATAAATGAGCTATTCATACACTAAACATAAACAAATAGTTATCACCGTACAAAGTGCCAATGATAACTCAGACATCCATGCTGTAATATAAATAAATAAATGAAAACTGAATATCACTTTAATGCATAAGCAGAAATGGTTAAGAGATAAAAGTACCATTTATAACTAGTCCTTACTCATGAGCTTCAAGCGACAATTGATTTATCTCTCCTTGATTTAACATCCACTAAGAGTACAGAAGTGCAACATTAGTAGCATATATCAAATGCAAATATCAAATAAACCCTGTTCCATTCATTCACCAAAACCTCCTTTGAGGGTGAAAAAGTGCATGTTCTGAGGACAAGTTTTTGATAAATTTCTGGACCCTTCTCTAAATGCATAAGAAGGGTTTAATTACTACTAACTAAATAACTTATTTACAAAAATTGAGGATTCGGTTTAAATGACCGTCCTCTTTCTAAGCAAAACTATTCTAAAATTAAATCTACTATCTAACTATTTCTAAATCTACTCCTTAATGTCGCAGGCATTCAGTATTTTTCTGAGTGGAGTCAGCTGACTGTCTTCCGCCTTTGGTTGAGTTAAGCAAATAGAATCGGCAAGAGCTGGCATTATCTTCTCAGTAAAATTGATGATATACTTGAGAATCATCCAATGAATATGTATCATTACCATGTATGCCTGGTAAAAATCCCATTTCAACTTGGTTAACCTTTGGACTGCTTCTGCTTTTCCTTCAGCCTTCTGTTTCCAGTTTGCTTCTATCGCTGATTTTTTTCAATTTTCGGGGCTCGCGGGTAATTGAGTAACTAGGGACCTTCCTTTTCGAACATTTTTTCTTAGGCACTAATTGCGCATCGGAAACTGCCTCTGTTTCTTGATCTGAGCTTCTGTGATGCAGTTTTTTCTTCTTGCGCCTTTTTCTCTCATTTGGTATAAAGCTCAAAATCTGTAAAAATAGTCTTTCCGTGAGCTCTTGACCCTGGGAATTAAATTGTCCATTTCTGGTATTAGCATCATTCAGTACCCATTCAACCATGGTTGTATATGAGAAATCTGCGATAGATGCCTCAGAAGAGTTCCGAGACTCTTTTTCTTCCTTGAGTGGATTAAGTGTGCCTTCCGAAATGTACATTGGAGCATTGCCTTCCCTCCTTGTAGTTTTCTGCATAGTACCCTGTATAACACTTCGTCCTTCTTTCCTGCGGTTTACATTGAGGTGGAAGTAATGATAAAAGAATAATGACAGGAAAACTTTTAAATGTCGAAGATATGAAAAACATGCCACCTTACATGAGCTATTTCTTCGAAAAACACAACACCCTACTTCATTAACAACTGGAAATAACTCATTAATTCACATTAAAATGCATGACCAACTCTTGGCTAAAAAGATTTCTCGAATAATGAGCCAGAACCAACTACAATGGAGGGGTCCCGTGATTTTGCTTTGCGATATCGCAATATCGCAATGTCATCGTGTTGTTTTTCTTTTATTGCAAGGTCGCAGTATCACAACATCGCAGAATCGCAATATCGTAAATCGTTATAATCCTTGTGTAATTCATGTGATTTTTGCGATGTGCGATATTCGATAACGCATATCGGCGATTTTTTAAAGTTTTTCAATGTGAGTGTTTCTTCAATTTCTTCACTAAAGGTTATTTTCATCAAACTTTTATGAAGTTGAAACTAGTGTCATATCTAGGTTAGAGTCTTTAACTGTATCTTTCAATAATAAAGATCAATTTTCCAAAAGATTTGCTATTTATACAAGCGAAAAATCCAAATCTGAAAGAGTGTTGGTATATTTTTCGTAAATGCCTAATGTAACCATTCACAACTGGTTTTATTATGAAAAAGAGAAAAACTATTACTCTACAAAATAGAAGAATAATCTTCTATGGAAAATATTTCTTAAGAATTTGTCCATTGATAGGCAAAGAGTCTCTTTTACCTGCTAAATCCTATAACACAAATGTCGATGGACCTAAGACTTCTACAATTTCGAAAGGACCAAGCCACATTCTTTGAAATTTTGTATGTTTCCCTTTTCTTCGTGTGCCTTGTCCCATTTTAAAACTAAATCTCCCACCTGAAATTCTTTTCTGGTCATTATATTTGAATCAAAAGAGGATTTTACTAGTGCCTGATGATGAGCATGCGTTTTCTTAGCCTGTTCTCGTTGTTCTTCTAATTTGATTATTTCCATTTGCCTTAAGTGTAATGAGGAAGTTGGTACTCCATCAATGTATTGAACTAGAGACAAAGAAGGAATTGCTAAATGAGTCGGAAGAACTACTTCTCTCCCATAAACTAAATTAAAGGGAGAAGTGCCGATGGAAGCTTTTCTCGTTATTCGGTCTGCCCATAAAGCGTATATTAAGGATTTATGCCAATTTTTATGATTTTGGTCTACTATTCTTTTGATAACACTGATTAGGTTTTTGTTTGTAGACTCAACTAATCCATTGCCCTGTGGATAATAATTGGCCGAATATTTAAGTTTGAATCCTCTTTTAAGTGCAAATTCAGTCATTGCATTTCCAGAAAAGTATGATGCATTATCGAACATTAAAGCGGAAGGTAATCCAAACCTAGTTATTATAAATTGATCTATGAACTCAATGATATTTTCAACATTAGCCGTCTTTAGTGGAACTGTTTCTACCCACTTAGTAAAATAATATGTTGTTGTAAGGATATATCTATGTTGCTTGGAAGAGTGAGGAACGATCTCACCTATTATGTCAAATCCCCACTGACTAAAAGGTTGGTCGATGTTAACTGGTTGTAGTGGTAAGGATGGCTTCTTCTGTCTCCCAGCAGTGGTTTGGCAGACTTGACATTTCCTCACATAATTGTGTGAGTCTTTGAATAATGTGGGCCAGTAATATCCTACGCGCAAGATTTTATGTGCAGTAGCATCTCCAGCGTAGTGTCCGCCTGCTAGCCCATTGTGGAGTTCCTGCAAAACTTTATCAACTTCAAATTTCTCAAGACATCTAAGGAGAACATAATCGTAATTCATTCTAAAAAGAATATCATTTATGAGCTGATATTGTTTGGCTTT